>SNQJ01S0018578.1:21725-60081 GCA_010110895.2 Picea sitchensis | reverse complement strand
TTGAGATCCTTGGAGGGCATGTTCATTTGTCTTTGTAGGACCTAGTTGGTGGACAGTTTTGGGAGAACAAGCCTAGCTTGGGCTTCCATGTGTTTACAATCCCACAGGTTGGATGCCAGGGACCCACATGTCGGATGAGAGAGAGAAGACTTGGAAGGCATTGATGATGACTTGGATGACATAGCCCAACCCTCACTTGCCAAACAATTTTCCCAGGAAGGGAAAAACATCCTCTTTTTTAGCTTGACGTCATGTTTGGGGGCCAGGGCATGGTGGTGAAATGATATGCATTATCACTTGGATGTTTTGAGGTTTTTGAGGCTTTGACCATGAAGGAAGACACTTGGATGCTTGACATGTGGCTTTGGGAAGCCTTGCTACCCTCCTACATCACCAATGGCCTTCTCATAGTGCCAAAACGTCCCCTAAAGGGGTGACATCCTTCTAAAATTAAGGTTTTCTTATGTGCAAAAGTGAATTTTAAATGAATTACTTTGTAAAGGGAGAAATATTAGGGATCACCCCTAATCTTGTGCTTTACCCCTTAATGTGTGGACAAGTCACCTTGGTGAAATTTGTATAAATAAGAGATCATAAGATCTCATTTTAACATAACTCTCCCTCATTGTGAGAAGTATTGGTCTGAAATTTTCTCTATCTTTGGAAATATTGTCTCTTTTAGCTCTAGTTTATGGTTATCTCTTGATGTTATGGTTGATGGAAGTGATGCACTAGCCTTGGAAGGCTTTTCTCTTGCTATTGTGATGGATTATATTGGCATTTTTCCTTGAATTGGTATGGTTTTTACTCTCATGCTATCATTTGCTTCAAGTCAAGGGTATTGTGCTAGGAGTGTTGGAGAAATTTTTATTTTTGGCACACTAGTTCAGTGGGAGTAACACTAGTTCAGTGGGAGTTAACTGACTAGTTCTATTTTAGATTTTCTAATCTTAGACCATCACTATTATGCATGCATTCATAATTATAGGATGCCATTGCCTATATGAGTGAAGATCAGTCACTCATTGATAAGATTATAATATGCATTGATTCTCATTCTTCATTGTGTATCTCTCTTCCTTTTCTTGATAAGCTTTGTTTGTGTATGTTTTAGCTAGATCTCATGTGCAGGTTTCCATGAAACATTGACATGGTATCAGAGATATGATGCTTGGAGCAAGCCAGACAAGACAAAGAATAAGGAAAATCGGAGTTTCGACGAGTTAAATTTGTGGTAGTATATTTCAGCAGTTATTTCTCCAAAAGTATTAATGTTTTGAGGAAATGACTAGCATGAGAAGTAAATCAGCCCATTCTGCAAGTGGGTTTTCAATCGTTTGGCGATATTCCGCACCATTTTCTTGGAAAGTAAGATGAAAGATAGCCTCTTGAAACTAATACGAATCCGTGGTCATACCTTTCTACAGTGATTGCTCCCAAAATATTAATTTTTGAGGAAACGACTTGCGCTAGAAGTAAATCGACCCATTCTGCAAGTGGATTTTCAACCATTTGGCGCGATTTCTCACCGTTTGCTAAAAAAGTATGTTGGAATATAGCCTCATGAAACTGATACGAATTTTCACTTAAAGAGCCCTTTCTGTCGTGATTTATTAATGTTTCACTTGCAGATTGAGAGTAAATTTTTAGGGGTTCTTAGAAACAGTGGGAGAGATGGATAGGACAACCATTATACATTCAAACTTGGTGGTAATCCTCACACCATACAATTATTTTGATTGGAATCCCAAGGCGACATTCCAACTCAAAAGAAAATGATTGTATAATTTGATGATGGTGACGGAAATAGAACCTACATCAGCGATTGAGAAGATGAGATGGGGAATCGCAAGGATGAGGCCACATGACTACTTCTTGAGTTAATCTCCACTGATTTATGGTTTCATGTTGTTGCATGCAATACTCCAAACTAGATATGGACCACCCTGGAAGGACTCTTTGGAAAGTAGGATGAGATGCAAGATCATATGCTTGAGGTAGAGTTGAATACCTTAGACCCTAAAAGTTTTGATAATATATAGGATTTCTTTACTAAATTTAAATATTTGATTTTGAGCTTGGGTGAATGTGGTATTGACAAGTCTACACAAGAAAAACAACTTATTCTAACAATCTTGGTCAAGCTAGGACTAGAATATGATGTATATGTCTTCAATTTCCATTCTAGCAGATATCTTTTTGGAACAAATTGGAAAATGCCTATGTTGGATCAGTTCATTGAATCTCTTACACAAGAGCAGACAAAAATCATACAGATGGGCCTCATGAAATATCCCAAAGAACATGCACTCAACATGCATGATGGAAAAGGGCAATCCAAATAGAACGGGAAGGAGGGATATTCCAAACCCTTTAATGATTCTTTAGGTTCCAAAGACTCTTTAGATTCCAAGAAGAAGAAGGGAAAGCAATGCACTTATTGCAATAAATCGAACCATGAAGAATCCACATGCATGAAGAAATAGATCGATCTTATGGCACAGACACTTCAGTAGAACAACCTTGGAAACTTCATTCCAAAGGGAGTCAAGAAGCAGAAGGAAGAAGATCATGCTCCTAATAAAGGCATTCATCATTCTCTGGTTGCAATTAATTCCTCATTTGATTCATGGATTATAGATTATGGTGCATCCCATCATATGGAAGTGAAAGATGAAGTTTTCTCTTCTTTGAGTCCATTCTCAAGACCCCCTATTCTCATGGGGGATGATACTCTAGTAGAAGTAGCAGGAGAAGGGAGAGTGGAACTCCATAATGGTAGTTTTGAGAATGTTTTGCATGTTCCAAAGCTTTCTATGAATCTACTCTCAATTTATCAAATCACTCAAAAAGGTAAAAAGGTTGAATCTACATCAGATTCAGTTTCAGTAATTGACATACATGACAATTCCATTATTGCAATTGGTGAGGTGGATCACAATTCAAGGTTGTATAAATTCACTAAGTTTTCTGACGATGACTCCTCTATTCTACTTACACATAAGGAGAGTACTTTGCATGCACCTCTAGTGCAACATGCATATACTCTTGTTCTCCCATCAGTTTCAAACATCAGAGATGATTCCATACACTCAAATTATGTACATGGAAATAAGCAGGTAGTACAACCAGATAAGAAGCCAACGTCAAAGCTTCAAAAGATGCCCAAGAAGGCACAGACCACACTTCAGGTAGCAGGAAACCTTGGGGGGAATCCATTGGATTCAAGGATGACTCGATCTCAGCATGAGGAGCCTTCTCATGTACTTTCAGCTTCAGAACTTGCGATGCCCATGCATTGCTATATGGTTCAATATACTGATCCACAAAACTACAATAGGGTTATAGGAAATCCATTATGGCAAGCAGCCATGCAGAAGGAGTATGACTCACTCCTACAGAACTACGCTTGGAATTTGGTTCCACTTCCACCAGAAAGGAATATTTTCAGGTTCAGATGGGTCCAGAAGATCAAGAGGTACAAGACTCGACAGGTTTCCAAAGGACTTCATTAGATCCATAAATATTTCTACATCTTCATGAATACTTTCAGTGAGAAGAAGTTTCAGACTTTGCATGACCGTCTTGCAATGAAGAACACAGTTTCCTAGTAATTGTCATTTTCTTCTTTTGATACATTATCTTTTGAGGGCATGGTTTGTTCCCACGTGGTTTTCCCTCTTTCCTCATTTTTATTCAATGTTCACTAGTTGCATTGTACATGAGTACCTAAAATTCCCTAGTATCCGGGATTCATTTTTTACTCCATAGTGATGTTCTGGTGGGGTTGGAGAAATTTCTATTTTCGGCACACTAGTTCAGTGGGAGTAACACTAGTTCAATGGGAGTTAACTGACTAGTTCTATTTTATACTTTCTAATCTTAGACCATCACTATTATGCATGCATTCTTAATTATAGGATGTCATTGCCTATATGAGTGAAGATCACTCACTCATTAATAAGATTATAATATGCATTGATTCTCATTCTTCATTGTGTATCTCTCTTCCTTTTATTGATAAGCTTTGTTTGTGTATGCTTTAGCTAGATCTCCTGTGCAGGTTTCCATGAAACACTGACAATGAGCTAGGTGGGAAGTATAAGGGCATACACCCCCACCATAGTCTTCATGGTGCACGTCCTCTTTTTGAGCTTGATGTCATGTTTGGGGGGCTAGAGCATGGTGGTGAGATGATATGCATTGGCACTTGGATGTTTTGAGGTTTTTAAGGATTTGACCATGAAGGAATACATTTGGATTCTTGAAACATGGATTTAGGAAGCCTTACTACCTTCCTACATCACCAACGACCTTATCCTAGTGCAACAATGTCCCCAAAAGGGGTGACATCCTTCTAAAATTAGGGTTTTCTTATGTGCAAAAGTGAATTTTAAATGAATTACTTTGTAAAGGGAGAAAGATTAGGGATGTTGACCCCTAATATTGTGGTTTACCTCTTAATGTGTGGACAAGTCACCTTGGTGACATTTTTATAAATAAGAGATCATAAGATCTCATTTTAACATAACTCTCCCTCATTGTGAGAAGTATTGGTCTGGAATTTTCACTATATTTGGCAAGATTGTTTGTTTTAACTCTTGTTTATGGTTAGATATTGATGTTATGGTTGATGGGAGTGATTCCCTAGCCTTGGAAGTATTTTCTCTTGCTATTTTGATGGATTATCTTGGCATTTTCTCTTGAATTGGTATGGTTTTTACTCTCATGCTATGATTTGCTTCAAGTCAAGGTTATTGTGCTAGGAGATAGGTGGGAAGTATAAGGGCATACACCCCCACCATATTCTTCATAATTGTATGCTTCATATCATTGGTTATACAAGGGTTTTCTAAGAAAATTATAAGGTTATACACCCCCACCATAGTCTTCATCATTTTATGCTTCATCTCATTGGTTATACAAGGGTTTTCTAAGAGAATTATAAGGGCATACACCCTCTTAGCTTAAACTCTAGATAGAGAAACTTTTCTTGGGAAGTAAAATGGATTACACCCCCAAGGAGGTAGCTTCTCTAGATATTTATTTTCATGATCCCATTAACCCAATAATTAAGAACACTAGTCATTTATTATTGCATTGGAGAAATAAAATATTGCATTGGGAAACATGATTTTCGGTCATTTTTACTTCTTGCAAAGTGGATTGTATTCCTTGTGCCTTGGGAATATCATAGCCACTAGGAAGTCCCCATAAAGAGGCTACCTCTTTCTGTTGTTACAAAATTACATATTCATCCATTAGGGCTCCAAAGACCCTAACTCATTTGCTTGAATAACTCTCTTATCAACCATTGGATTTTGCTCAAAGTTTGCATACTTATTCTCCTTGGTCCAACACACTTTTTGGCAAAGTTTGAGGGGATTTAAGTGTATTATTTTCTTTCTGTAATACATTGAATTTTACAGCCATAAGGCTGTTATAATTCATTGTAGACAAGTGTTTACAACAACCTTATCTTTTATTGCTAGAATATTGGTTTTTCATCTTGAGTTTAGCTAGTCATTTACTAGTCTTTCTCTTGCATTTTCTACTTGATCTGTAGAATTTATTGATCAAATTATAGTACCATATTATTGATGATATACACTATTATCTATTTCTGCAAATTCAAGACAACAATATTAACTTTCTGATCCAACTAACAGACATCATTGCAAAATGTCTTTTCTTGTGTCTCGGGCAGGTATTTCATTATTTCCAGGTTACTCAACATACTTGAAAACCCTTGGACCTTCCCAAGACTTCATTCCACATATTTCACTCCACTTAGACTTGAAATCTAGGGGATTCACTTCCATTCATATTCATCTCCATCTCAATCCCCCTAGGGTCATCGGGATCTCCTCCCTAGAGTGACCTAGTCACCCTTGAAGTGTGGGACCTACATCGAGGTGACATTGTGTGTAGGATTCCTAAGTTGTAGCACTTGACTTGTGGTTGGTTCAGGATTTTCCCAACCTACAAATTGCGTTATAACAAGCCCAACTTGGGCTTTCATTAGGGTAGGAATCCCGCTGGTTGGATGACATGGCCTAGACCTTGGGGAAATACAAAAGATGAGTGTTTCCTTTGGAGGCAAAAGAAGATACCTTGGACAACCTCACCTAGCCCTTACAAGCCCAACAATTTTCCTTTGGAGGCTAAAACATCATCTTGGAGGGCTTGACGTCACCCTAGGGATAGGGTTTTGGTGGTGATGTGATGTTTGATGGACGCTTGGCACTTTTGATGAGGAAGATCCCTTTTACCTTAGAGAGAATACCCCAATGCATGAAGGGAAGACCTTTGGAGGCCCAATGATTTCATCATCAAGCTCAACTTCTTTCCAAAGTGACCAAGACGTCACCCTAGAAGGGTTTGGCATCACATTTTTAGGGTTTTCTTCATGTGCACACTTAAAATTATTTTGTAAAGGGGAAAAGTAAAGGGTGTTGGCCTCCTTACTTTTTGGTTTACCGTAACTTTATGTGGACAAACACTTTTTAGGAGTTTTGTATAAATAAGGATCAATTTCATTTCATTTGAACATAACTCTCTCATTAGAGAAGACTACTTGGCCGAAATTTGCGCCCTACTTAGGAAATTTTGGATTATCTCTCTCTTGTGCAACATTCTTTGGATGTTTTTTTATGGTATATTGTGGAACTAAGGTGGTGCACACATATTGGAGGATTGTTACCTATTGGTGCATACCTCTTATAGTTTCATTGATAATCTTTTATAAAACCCTTAGAGGATTATAAGGGCATACACCCTCCACCAAGGTTCATGTTATTTACTAGTTGATAATCCATTTTTTACAAGGTTACTAGGATTAGTAAAAGGGATTACACCCTCCTAACCTTACCTTAGTTGGTTTTGCATGCTCTAGGGAGTAGAAGAGCCTACACATCTAGTGATATTGTGGATATAACTCTTACATATAAGACTCCATTTACCCAATAGATACAAAGCACTAATCTAATTATTTTCATTGGAGAAATAAATTACTTGCCTTGGAATGTGTGATTTTATGAGATATTCAAGTTGTTTAAAGTGGAATCAATTCTTTGTATTAATATCTTGCTTGAGCCACTAGGGAGTTTTGATTGGTCAATGACATCTTATTGTTTTTATAAACATTATTATACAAACATTATGGCTGCAACAAAATCATTTAAACTTATTTCTCTTACTCACTCTTCAACCGTAAGAAATTGCCAAAAAACGACCACAATAATCTACTAATCTTAGCGCACATTTTGGGAGGTTTATTTGTGGTTTTTGGTCATTGAATTTTTCTGCTTTAGAAACATTTTTCTACAATCATAAGGCTGTACTAATATATCGTCAATAACATTTATTAACAGCCTTAGTCTATCACTAAAGTCTAGCTTTATCTTACTTGACTTATACTAGTCATTACTAGCTTAATCTCTTGCATCTTTATTTTACTTTCAGTGACGTATATAGAAACTTATATTATTTTATTTACTTGTTGATTTATATCATTGTTTATTTCTTATGTATAGGACAACAAGCTTCACTTTCTTGTCCATTTGAATCTTTGTCTTGTGTACTTATCTTTTCTCTTATCTCAGGGAGGTGCATTTCTCTTCTGCAGGTACTCAAAATTTTGTTAACCATTGACCATATCGAAGAGTTGTTCCCAAGCCACATTCCATTTCTTCACTTGACCTGTAGGGGAATAATCTTCCATTACTCCATTTTCCATCTCATTTCCCCCTAGGTTCACCCGGGATACCCCCCTTGTGTAGGATTTATCCTTCACTAAAGCGAGGGGGGTACTTACCTAAGGTAAAAGTGGGTAAGTATTCCCATAGTTCTTACCATATTATGAATTGGGTCAGGATTTTCCCAACCTACAATTTGTGTGATAACATTTTGGCATCATTTCCAAGGATAATTTTGAATCATCTTTCGTGCCCTAACGACATCTTGGAAAGCTTTGATCCCAAAGGGTTTACCCCTATCTTTCCTAACGACACTTGGGCAAGATTTGATCCCAAAGGGTCACCTCTATCTTCATGGTGACTCACTCGAGGGAATTGTTGACTATAAAGCTGCTAACATGAAAGCAATGGTTTGATTGATTGATGTCAAATGATTGATTGACTAATGATTTATGTAATATAATATGTAGTGTCTCCGATGAGAATGCATAGATGAAGATGGATCACCGAGTTGTCACATACATGATGAAGATGGATCGATAAACTCACCAGGTCTATGATGCATTATTGGAAAAATATATAGATGACTCATTATTGTCTTATATCATGATTGATAAGGTGCAACAAATGGATGAACTCCAAAGTGGTCCCCTTATGGTGAAGTCTCACTGGGGAAGACGCTTTGTGGATTGAGTTATCCTAGAAGAATGGCTGAAGGACCCATGCTCATTATTGTCTTAATATGATTGATAAGCAGTACAAACGGATGAACTCCAAAGGTCCTCCTTTATGGTGAAAGCCCTCACGGGAAGTCTCTTTATGGATTGAGTTATCCCAGAAGAAAGGTTAGAGGACCCATGCTTTTTCGAGGAATAACTAGGATGAAGATCAAGGAAATTGTTGGTGAAACTATCCAGATGGATAGTCGCCGCCATTTCGGTGGTATGTGGAATGCCAATATAACCCTCCCGTTTGAGAGTTATGGCCTTAATGGCCATGAGAAGGGACCTCATGAAGGCTTTCAAAGCTCCCAAAGTCAAAGCAAAGTCGCTAGACTTCAAAAGAAGAAATGATAGTCAGTGATAAAATCATGAAGGAATATTTATGGAAAGTGGTTAACCCTAAACATAAGGAAAATAGGTTAAATAAACTAGAAATGGGTTAATATTAAAAAAATGATAAAAAAAAAAAAAAAAGGGACAAAATCAAGAAATGATAAAGTGGGTCGAAAAACTACAAGGAATACATGTGTTGCTGTCCCTAAAATACAAGGAAAATAGGTTGGCAACCTATCCACACACACAAAATCAAGAAATGATAAAGTAAGTGACAAAATCAAAGAAGAAATTATTAAATGTTAAAGCACAGAACTTTTCATTTATGGAAAGTGGTTAACCCTGTATGTATGGAAATAGGTTAAGGATCCAGAAATAGCTATGACCAAGTACCGGGTTAAGGGACCCTAAAGGTTGCTAAGTAAATAAGATAACAATGGTTCTCGTGGATCATCTTTGTGGGATCAATGGTGGTTTCAGTGGAATATATTTTGAGTATTGATGGAGAGCTTCTTGTGGAGCTTCTTGAGAATTTTTGGTATTGATTTAGGTTTCCTTATATTTCCTGTTAATTTTGCAGTGTCCTAGAGGATTGAATCCGGCGGTGACTGAGGTAAACAATATCTAAGCCGAAATGTTTATTGCAAATGCTTAAAATGAAATGCAAAGGAAGGATAAATTCTGCATGGTGTTTTGGTATGTTATTTTACAGCCACCCGCCCATTTTAGCTATAACTTTTTCTATAATGATTCAGATCCTTAAATTTGTATTCAAGTGAGAAAAAATATCAAAGCATTCGGTTACAAATTAATATTGGTCATTGTATTTTGGTTGCACCGTAGGCCAGGGTTTGTATTAGTCCAAACTACCGCACCGTGTTTCGGGTAAAAAACGTCATAACTTCTTCATAACAGATCCAAATTTAGTGAGAATTTATTAAAGTTTCTGTTATGGACATAGTCTGTAGTATGCCTCTATAACAGTTTCATCTATTCATAAAATATTTGTGCGGGGCACTCTCTACAAGGTCGCTTTCCTCAGAAGGTTTTCCAATTTAAAGCAAGGATGACATTTTCTTTATAACCCCTTTTCCGAGAGGTTCCAAGTAGTTACACTTGAGGAATTGCACAAGCCACACTGAAGAACATTGTATCGGGCTTATATCTTTATTCAGCATGTACAAAGCGCGATTATTTCAAGTTAGGTTGTTGGATCTAATCCAAACTAGTCATGGTTGAGACAAGGCTGATGAGTTGGCACATACATGAGGTTTATAGCTGATGATATTGGTACATTGATGAGTAATTGTTGATGAGTAGTTTACACTACGATTGGTATATATTTGGCACATGGTTGGATGCACTTGTTTATGGTACGTGCTGATTACTGTGCTGTTTGGCAATGTGTTGGTGCATGGTTGATGCTCTGTTTATGGTACGATTGATATCCGTTGAGGATTGTTGCCTCATCTTAGTTGGTGTTGATAATGCAAGTTGAGTCTTTCATAGAGTCGGGTTCTCAGAGTTGTACTCTATTCAGCTTGTTGTTGTTAAACCCCAAGGATTGTAGTCCTAATAAAAAGAAAATTGTACATACATCTTGTAAGTATTTATCTCATTGTGGTGGAGAATTTGTTGATGATATATTGTTGATATATGTTGTTGATATGTGCTCAAATCTAATCAAGTTATAAATGAAAACAATGGGTAATGAATAAAATGTTGAATGCTAAATTGATGAGTTTTTGTGCAAGAGGGAAGCTTTGGGAAAAGAGCTCTACACTCATTCACCCCCCTGTAAGTGTGGTTGGTGTGTGTCCAACAATTGGTATCGATGGCCTCTGCACTAGAAGCCTTAAAAATAAGTTTGAAGGAGATCCATAGAGACATAAATGGATGATGAAGTTCCAATCCTTGATGAGAAAACTATTCAATTTGAGAATAGAGATGAGAGTGTATTTGAAGACAATGGGAGAAGTTGCTATTTGAAGGCGCAACCATCAAGGATATGTTCCGCTGAACAAAGTCAAAGTTTGCAGCTCAAAGGGAAGGAAAAAGAAGAATGATGCATTGGCTCTCAAGAAAATTCTTAGTGGACACTCAAGCCCCATCAAAGAGAGCATGGGACAATGCACCTCCACAAGGATCTATGGCTAAATCTAGGAGGGAGACATATCAGCAAGGAAGAGAAAGAATTGAAGACCACCCATCAAGATCACCAAATCAAAGAAGAATCATCAAAACCTGAATGCATTATTTCTAAATGTGTAATGCATTCAAGAGTTTTTGAAGACATTTCAAATGAAAGTAAGAAGTATGTGTTGATATTGAAGGAAGATCATGAGGATATTGTAAATGAAGGTAAAGAACACTCTAAAAGTCCCTTGAATGCAAATGATGATGATGATACGTAATCTTTTTCCAGCTGAAGATGTGATAGTTTGTGTAAAGTTTGATGGTATTTATCCCATGAAAGAATAGAAGGAAATCTATTAAACTTCAAAAGGAAATTGAAGAGGGATTTATACACGTATAGGAGTGATCATTTTTACACAAACTATAACTATCTTTCGGATAATACTAAGAATTTCTTAGGAGGAGTCAAAGGCACATCTTGAAGTTAAAGAACAAGAAGAGATTTCTAAATTCAGAATAAAAGGAAGAAGATATCACAAGACCAAAGAATGTAAAAAGAAGACATGAATATAGATGATGAGATTAGTAAAAGTTTTGAAACTACTGTCCATCTCAAGACACACCAGTTAAAGAATAGAGGAACTATTGAAGATTCAAATAAATAAAGCAAGAGTCATGTTGTAAGTTAGAAGCTGAAATTGGTTGACCTTAGAAAGGTGGAAGTTCTAAACAAATTCTTGAATAGCTCAATAATCTTGGATGAGATCTGGAAAGTCAAAGATCATCACTTATAAATCAAATCTTGGATACAAAGGAGAAGATACACACGTCAAGCAAAGCACCCCAAAGAAGCATGAGGTAACTATATCAAAGAAGGTAGCCGCAAAGCAACCATCTACAAGGAAAAGAAAACCTCAAAAGAATAAAGCAAGGAACAAATCAAGAAGCTATTCTTGGGACAATCTCAAAGCAAAGTTATGAAAGTATTTTTCATGCGCATTATTATTCATGTAATGGATATGGTCACAAATCTTTGAATGGTGATCTTATGAAAGAATATATAATGGAAGATTCTATAACACCAATAAGGTGTCAGAGATGTGATCAAGTAGGACATATGTTCACTGTAACTCTATGAGACGTTACACAGAAGTGGATTTCCACACAAATCCCGTGAGAGCAAGCTGGGAACACAAGAAGAAAGTCCATGATGAGGACTTCACATAGCATGGCTAGAAGAAGAAATGAAGTAATAAAGGGAGACATCTTGAAAAGATGGATACTCGAAAGCTCAAGTTCTGAAGAGAAGTGTCATCTACAAAAGTGGGTGAAGAAGAAAAAACATCCAAATCAGAATGAAAGATTAAAGGAAGTTCAAATGTGTCATTTACTAAGGCACACGTGTACAAAGCAGATAGTCGCTAAGATCCATACCGACCCTTGAACAGGTCAATGCACAATACGCACTCATTTGAAAGTCACATGTCCGCTGTAAAGCCTTGGGAAAGGCAACGCACATTGGCTTGGAGTTTGATGTGATGGTATAACTCCGTGATGCAGGATCTGACATGGTTTTTTTGCAGGTTCTGACACTTTTTGTCGTAGGTTTTCATGGTTCTAAGTTAGATCACTCCAAGGTTATGATATAAATAAATCTTGCGTGAATGGCACCAACCCATGAGTATGGTTTGATGTTGATTTGTTGAGGTATATAGCCGGTACTTTTTAAGTTTCATTGATAGTGTTCTACATGTATTATTGAAGCATAACCGTCGTTGATATCATGGTGCATGCATTTTTCATGTGGATGGGCTACACATTGAGACATGTAGATTGTAAGTCATGTTGCAACATCATTGGGGAATCTTAGCTTATTGGATGCATGGTGGTTGATATAGTTGCTTGGTGCTAGTAATGATGTATGATGGTACACTCCATGGATGGTATTTGTTTAGAATATTGATAAATGCACATTGTTTATTGATAAATGCACATTGTTTATTGATAAATGCACATTGTTTTCCATGTTGGTAGATGCACATGGTGGATACATTTCATTGATGATATTGTTTGGCGGCAATATTTGATGTACATTACATGTACATGGGTGTTGTGCATGGTGGGTAAATTTTGGTACATGTTACTTGGTGGATATATTGTTCATGATTCTTCATTTCATTGATGACATATCTTTGTTTTCATGTACATGGCACAAGTTTGATGCGTCCAAAAACAACCATGATCGTCATATGGTAGCATATTGTTTATCTTGTAGAGAAAATAGGGGAGTATATGCCCTTAGGGAGCTACTATTTCTTCCCGCGATTCTAGGAGGAGATATTTATCAGATGCATACAAAGAAAAAGACCTATATTTGAAGAAAGAGCACGCGAGAGGAATAATTCCATGGGGAGCGATGGTCACTGTGAATATGTTCAATGTATTTTAGCATTACATCAGTGTGATATCCCTTTGTTCTGGAGATTATCTCGCAGGAAGATCAAAGGAATTCAGATAGGGGAGCAGCCCCAAGGAGAGTTCCGCCAAGGGGAGCAGCCCCAAGAGGGAAATGGCCCATTGCCATTGATGTCAGTTTGGGGAGATAAATCACATTGATGTGGATTTGTCATTGATGGAGATACGATGGAGAGATAGTCGCGATTAATTAGATGTAGAACATGTTGTATCTACATTGCTGACATCAATAATTGGTAGACATCAATGTTGGTATTGCTTACTCACCAAAGGGGATATTGTTGATCATGCCATCATTGATGCCAATGGTTTGATTGGATTGATGTCAAGTGATTGATTGATGTCAAAGGATTGATTGAATAATGATTTATGTAATATAATACGTAGTGTCCTTGATGAGAATGCATAGATGTGAAGATGGATCAATGAGTTGTCATTGATACACGATGAAGATGGATCGATGTGGTTCCATTGGCATAAGGATGCATTGTTGGAAAAATGTATAGATGATCCATTATTGTTTTATCATGATTGATAAGGTGCACAAATGGATGAACTCCAAAGGGTCCCCTTTATGGTGAAATCCCTCACCGTGAAGACGCTTTATGGATTGAGTTATCCTAGAAGAATGGTTGGAGGACCCATGCTCACCATTGTCTTATCAAGGATTGATAAGGTGCAATAAATCCTGATGAACTCCAAAGGGTCCACCTTATGGTGAAGCTCCCTCAATGGAAGACGCTTTTACCTGATTGAGTTATCCTAGAAGAAAGGTTGGAGGACCCATGCTTGTATGAGGAATAACGCAGATGAAGATCAAGGAAATTGTTATGAAACTATCCAGATGGATAGTGCTCTTGTCATGCCATTTCGGTGGTATGTGGAATGTCACATAACTCCTCCCGGTTTGAGATTTATGGCCATTTAAGATGAAGGACCCTCACGAAGGCTTGAAGTCCCCAAAGTCAAAGAAGCCGCGACCTAAAAGAAGAAAATGATAAAATAAGGACAAATCAAGAAGGAATATTTATGAAAGTGGTTAACCCTAAACATAAGGAAATAGGTTAAGGACCAGAAATGGGTTAATAATATTTATTCAAGGTAGATTATTTAAATAATCAAGAGAAGTGGACAAAATCAAGAAATGATAAAGTAAGGTGACAAAAATCAGCAGTTGAATATTTATGGAAAGTGGTTAACCCTAAAATAAGGAAAATAGGTTAAGACCTAGAAATGGGTTAATATTATTTAAATGATAAATTAAAGTGACACCAAGGTGGATCATTTAATCAGCAGAAGTGACAAAATCCTGAAATAAAGTAAGGTGACAAAACTAAGAAGGAATATTTAAATGTTAAAGTATTGAGAACTTATTTATAAAAGTGGTTAACCCTAAAATAAGGAAAATAGGTTAAGGGACCTAGAAATGGGTTAAGGGACCTAAAATGGGTTAAGGACCTTAAAGGATGAAAGTATAAATAAGATAACAATGGTCTCTTGTAGATCATCCTTTGTGGGATCAATGGAGAGCTTCTGTGGGAATATATTTTGAGTATTGATGGAGAGCTTCATGAGCATTGAGCATTTTGGTGTGGAACACTGAGGATATTGAATATATATAGGTTAATATAAATAAGGATATATAAGCTGAAATGCTGAGGAAAGTGAAGAAAAGAAGGTCAAAATGCAAGGAAGGATAAATTCTTTGATGAAAGTTTAAGGTGTGTTATTTTACAGTCATATCACCATTTCTATAATTTTTTTATATAATGATTCAGATCCCTAAATTGCTAAGTGAAAGTGCGAAACATAGCCAAGTATCTGTGTTAAAAATTCAGCTTGTGGGTCATTTTTGAATTTTGGGAGTTACACTCCATGGTAATAGGGTTTGTGGCTAGTCCCTAAACTAGTCAAAATCGTGTGTTTCGTAAAACGCCATAACTTCTTCATAAATGCATCCAAATTTAGTGAGACAAATTGTGTTGGTTATAATACAAATTTAGTATTCTATGTAATAGTTTCATATATATTCATCAAAAAATTTTATGGGAATGCCTACAGTCGCCTTTCTCAGAATAAGCCATAATTCAAGGTATGTCATTTTTGCTATAAATCCTTTTATATGGGGTTACAAGTAGTGCCACTTGGAGGAATAATCTGTATAAAACAATGAACAACATTTTGTATCAGTTTTAGATATTTATTTAGTACAAGGCCAGTGCTGCATTATTTCTGCTTA
Source organism: Picea sitchensis (assembly GCA_010110895.2). Classification (NCBI taxonomy): domain Eukaryota; kingdom Viridiplantae; phylum Streptophyta; class Pinopsida; order Pinales; family Pinaceae; genus Picea; species Picea sitchensis. The sequence continues at coordinate 44,479 of SNQJ01S0018578.1, read as the reverse complement.
GGTTACGACCTAACCAAACCAGCCTAATGGAGCATGCTGTTCGATGAGCCAAGGCCATTGAGGGAAGAAGTTGATGAATACATACGACAGTCACGCTGATGAGTAGTTGACACTACGATTGGTATATATACTTGTGCCATGGTTAATGTCTTGTTTATGGCAATAAAGGATTATTGTGTTGTTTAAGTGCTGTGTTGGTATGGTTGATGTTCTCTGCTCATGCCAAATTTATATATGCTGAAAATTGAGCCGCCCGCTATCGCTTTGGTGGCCGAATGCAAGATGATTCTTTCATATAGAGTTGGTTCTCATGTAGAGTTGTACTCTATTCCGGGCTTGTTGTTGATAAAACCCCAAGGATGGTAGTCCTGTAATAAAAAGAAAATTGTACCACTTTGTAAGTGTCACGAAGTGATGACTATGATGACATACGCGTCGAGAGTATGCTACCAATATGCCTACATCTAAATCGCTAAATGACAACAAATGGGTAATGAATAAATGTTGAATGCTAAATTCATGAGTTTTTGTGCAAGAGGGTTTTGGGAAAAAGAACCCCAAACTCATTCGCTACACCCCCTCTAAGTGTGGTAGGTGTGTCCAACAGGAAGTTCCGTTTCACTTTCCCTTCTGGATGAGATAAATCTCATATAATGACTCCACCCTACTAGAACCTGCCATGAAAAACACCAAATGGATGGGATACCCTAGCCCCTCGCCTCCACCTAAGCATCCCAAAAATCACCTAAACCTCCTAAACCTTTTGCCATCTCCTGCCTCTCTAGGGCCTTTGACCTTGTCCATACCTTTTCCACCAAACCCTCCCCAGAATCAATGGGTCAAAGGAACCTACGACCCCCTAGACATGACTAGTATTCCTGGATCACCCCACCAAGTCCCAAAGGGTTTCAAAGAATGGCTTCCAATGTTTTCAGGAGAAGACTCGAATTTGGTCGAGCTTCACCTAGATGCATTTCTCAGGGACCTTGAACTTTATGACCAATATGAAGACGTTCAGATGATGCTTTTCTCCTACTCCCTCGTCGGGAAGGCCCAAGAATGGTATAACAACATCTCAATAGGGACAATCACTAATTGGGATGCATTTTGAGAGATTTTCATTAAGAGATTTACCAAAAGGAAAGATTGTGTATCCCTTTACAATGAACTCCACCATTGCAAGAGGGAGCCAAGGGAAAGTATATGTGATTTTAATGACCGATTTAACACCTTCATGAAGAATTTTCCCTAAGATTTTGAGCACACTCAACATAGTGTCCTCAAGACTTACATGTCGAAAATAAAGGACCCATGTGGTTTCCTAATAGGAAAAAATCGTACTTCTTCCTTGATTGAATCCCAAAGAAGGGAATGTGAAATTGAGGAGAACCTTGTTTCCTCATTCTACCAATTTGTGCATTATCCCAAAGAAGTCACACACATTAACCTGCTCACCAATTTAACTACTCCACCTCCCAACCCCCCTCATGCCACCAAGGATTACTTGGATAGGGAGAGCATGGAAGTTGCTACTCAAATAATGAATGTCATAGGTTAGGAGAAAACACCAAAATCTGAAAAAAGGACTCCCTCAGTGGAAGAAAGTTTGAAAATTGAGGAGGTTGTGGAAACAAACAAAGCAGAAAAGAACTTGTTGCGGCATATTCAAGATATTATGCCCCACCCAATGAAAAGGAAAAATCTCATACCCTTTAAAGTGAGCTAGGAGATCCCATCAAAGAAGATGAGACTTAAGAGGATACTACCATAGAACTTGTTGAATGTATTGACTATTCTCATCAAGTTATCAACGAGGAAATTGACAACACCTTCATTCTGGCAAACTCTATTTTCTAGATGAAGAAAAGAGGGATGAATGTTGGGGACTAGATTTTGATGTTGCACACTCAAGAGCAGGATCAGGTGCCAGAGTGGTCCTAATATCACCTGATAAAGAGGCTACCCTTTTCTTATGCATGCTTGAGTTTGATTGCACTAACAACATAGTTGAGTATGAAACCCTAGTTTTAGGTTTGAACCTCACCATTGCTATGAAAATCAAATCATTGTGCGTAAGAGGGGATTCAAATTTGATTGTCTCACATGTTAACATGATTTTTTCCGCCGAAAACCCAAGGTTAAAACAATACAAAGATGTTGTTTGGTATTCCATAAAGAAGTTTGATGACTTTTCAATTGAAGTTATCCCCATAAAAGAAAATCATCTTGCAAACAACCTTGTGGTTTCCACTTCCACTTTACAACATTTCAAAGAGACCGGTCTCTACAAGGTAGAATTAAACTTCATGCCTTCACTACCTAACAATGTAGAACACTGGAAAGTTTTTGATAGTGAGGACCAAATCTCTCGTTTTCTTCAAAATAAGGGTGAATTCTCTAAAACTCAGATAAACCTTTTAGATAAGGAAGAAAATATCGAGATTATGGTTGCATCTAATGTACCCTTACCCAAAGGCATTGTTCCCCTAAAGAGACTTTTTGATCGAAATGGTATGTATAAAGGGAAAGCATCACGAAATATCAAAGATGAGGTCATCAAGTTCAATATTGGCATCGAGGAATCCCCAAAAATGGTCAAGTTTGGGAAGGGTACAACTCATGATGAGAGGGAGAAGTTGATTATATCATCAAAGAATTTAAGGATGTTTTTTTCTGGTCGTATGAATATCTGAAGGATTACCAAGAAGATGTTATACAACACATTATTCCCCTTAAGGAAGGCACAAAACCCTTCAAGAATAAACTCAGAAAAATGAGTCACACCACAAGTCCAAAAGGAGATGCAAAAGATGGTTGAGGCAAGGATAATTGAACCCATCAGGTACTCATCTTGGATATCCAATCCCATCATTGTCTGGAAAAAGACTGGAGATATCAGGATATGCGTTGACTTCATAAACTTGAACCAGGATTTACTTAAAGACAATTATCCTTTGCCAAACATGGAGTACCTTTTGCAAAGGGTTATCGAAGCAGGAATGATGTCCATGCTTTCTAACTTTTCAGGATATAACCAGGTACTTGTAAAGGAGGATCACCAACTTAAAACCACTTTCACTACCCCTTGGGGAACTTACAAGTATTTGATAATGCCTTTTAGGTTGACTAACGCAGGAGCTACTTTCCAATGTGCCATGAGTTATGCTTGCAGGTATCTAATCAGGAAACTCATAGAGATTTACTAGGAAGACCTTATTGCTATCTCCAAGAAAACAAATTAGCATATCCAACACTTGAGGACTATTTTTCAAAGGTGAAAAGAATATGGAATTTCTCTTAATCCAAAGAAATCAATTCTTGGTGTGGATAAAGGGAAGTTATTAGGACATATCATTTCCAAAGACGAAATCTTAATAGATCCTTCCATAATTTATTCCATCAAGAAAATCTCTCTCCCTAAAGACAAGAAAGCCTTACAATCTTTGTTGGAACAAATCAACTTCATTCCAAACTTTGTTGAAATAGTGAAACCCCTTAATCGCTTGTTAAAAAAGGATGCCCATTTCAAATGGAATGACAAGGGAAAGAAGGTTTTCCAACATATCAAAGAGGTAATAAATATCATGCCATTCTTATTCAGTCCAAATTTTTCTAAGGATTTCATCATCTTCTCTTTCCCCTCAGAATACACCATCACATGAGTTATTCTACAAAAGAATGATCAAGGAGATGAAAAAACGTTCGCTTTCATGAGAAAAACCCTCTGAGACTTAGAGATAGATTACACCATTACAAAAAAACAAGTGTACTCTCTTGTCAAGTCCCCCAAGAATTTTAAAACCTACGTAGAGTATAGAAAGATTAAGCTTTCATCTCGTACCCTATCGTGAAGGATGTCTTATCACAACAAGATTGTCTTGGATCAAGGGGAAAATGGGTTTCACAAATACAAGAATATGACTTGGAGATCAAACCATCCAAGATAATTAAAGGAAAAGGATTAACTAAGATGTTGATAGAAAGCAATCAAGAAGCTATAAAATGGGAGAAAGAGAACAAATCAATGTTTTCATAAGTGAAATTGAGGATGATGAATGGTATTCATACATTATTTACTATTTGAATAATCTTATTTTTCATGATCATCTTGTTGATCATAAGAGAAAATCCTTAAGTCTTAAAGAAATGAAATATTGCTTGACACGGGATGGTCTCGGATGGAGGAACCCCGATGGGATAATCCTTAGGTGTGTAAATAAAGAAGAAGCAAACAAGCTAGTTTCATAATTTCATTCAGGATATTGTGGAGGCAATTTTGCATCCCGCACTACTGCCCATAAAATTTTGAGGGTAGGATACTATTGGCCTACTATTTTCTCTTACACACATCGATACGTCAGATCTTGTCAACCTTTCCAGTTCTTTGGTGGAAATAAATGCCTCCTTGCCCTCCCTCTTAAACTGGTTGTTGTAGAGGCACCCTTCCAACAGTGGGGACTGGATTTCATTGGTGAGTTGAAGGAAAAATCTAGTAATGGTTATCGATGGGTTTTGACTGCCACAAATTATTTCACCCGATGGGTCGAATTCGTCCCGACAAAGAAAGCAACAGAAGAGGTGGTACTGAAATTCCTTGAAGATAGAATTATCACTATATTTGGTGTTCTTTCCATGATAACCATAGAAAATGCCAGGGATTTGAGTTCGATAGTGCTCAATGAGTTTTGCTTCAAATACGGAATTGTTTTGTCACATTCTTCAAATTATTATCCTCAATGAAATGGATTGGCAAATTCTAGCAACAAGAACATCATGAATATTGTAAAGAAGATTGTTGGAGAAAACAAGATAAGTTGGGATAGCAAGATCAAATATTCCATGTGGGTAGACCGCACAACTACTAATACTTCTACCAGGAAAACCCATTTTGAATTAGTTTAGGGGTTGGAGGCACATCTACCTATGAACCTCCAAATTACAGCCTTGTAATTATCCCAACACTTCGTCACGGATAAGGAATCATTGCAAGGGATAATTGATCAACTCATGGAGTTAGAGGAAACTCGAAGAATGGATTTTGATCAAATGGAAAATAACCAGGATAAAGTAAAAGGAACCTTTGATCGTAAAGAAAATCCAAGAGACTTCAAGAAGGGGGATTTGTTCCTAATGTGGGACAAAAGAAGAGAAAAACCTGGAATGCATCAAAAGTTTGATAGTCTGTGGTTGGGAACCTACACGATAGATGAAATATCTGGGTTAGACTCTTTTTATTTGTCCACGACATAAGGGTGGAGGGTTCCATTATCGGTCAATGGATCCCTCCTCAAACATTATTTCCCATATGGTACATGATTTCTTCAGGGCCCAGGCCCCAATTAAGTAGGTAGGTCATCTTTCCTTCTTGCATTTTCATCTCGATTTATCACGGTAGTTTAGTTGCATTTCATTTTTCTCTACTTGCATTTTTTATTTACATGCTTCTCTTTTATCATATTATATGAAAAGTACAAAAAAATATTTTCTAGATTAATTTTCATTTTTTAAATTTTGATTTTGATTATATGAGCAAAGGGTGATTGAGCCACCCTAGATTTTACGGTTTTATGTTTCAGTGTAGGCACTTTTCTGACCAGGAGCTATTGAGGTTCTCATGTAATCTACGATAAGTACATGTCACCGAGTAGGATCCATATGTTATCCCAAATTTCTAGAGATAACTAAGGAGATGATGTATTGAAGCCCTCAGGTTGCAGACGTGCAGTACTGAGAGGAATATTACTCGCAATCCACATGCACAGATAGAGACCCCACTTCACCACCACACATCCTAGATTCCTGATGATGGCATCAACCTGCTTCCAGAAGATGATGGGTATTTCTCCATGAGGTACAAGTCAGGTATTATTGTAAGTTTCATTTTAATATTTGAGTATGTTGCATTTAAATTTTCTTTTCATTATAGAGCATATGCTTGGAAATTACGATCTTTTCCCTATTTCGCCTTAGTGGTTGACATTGCACCCTAGTAAGAGGTCACCCTTAGGAACAATTTTTCTACTGGGAGGTCTCCTTAACGATTCATCGTGCCATTCTTGATCATACTTACCAATTTTCACACTTCACCCCTTTTTTGTCTCCTCGTCTTTTGGGATCTTCAGGTATATTGACCCAAGAAGGGATTGTACCTTATTGCATGGGAAGAAGGGGATGAAGGTCAAGAGGTTTGTAACTGGAAAAATATAAAATCCAATAATAAACCTTATATATGCTTGCCCAGGGATCCCCAAGATAATGAAATTCCTCTCATAAGAAACTGATGGGACCCATAAAAAATAACAATAGAAAATTCAAACCAAGGTAGAGCATGCGTGGGAAATGTTTTTCATGTTTAGGTATAAGTTCCACACATGGCTTCAGCTTCGGGAAGCATAGTGTGACCGGAGTGGAGGCAAGGTGGGAAATTTGTTTCATGCTTAGGTAGAAGTCCCACCTTGGCTTCAACCTAGAAACATTATAAATAATTAATGGCAATAAATGGGTTTGGAAAAAGGATGCATTGAAAACGAAGGTGCAACACACCCTCTACAAAGGCACCCATAAATGAGACAATACAAACCATTGTATGTCATTAACCCCATTCCCAAAAGTCTTACCCCCAACCACTTCACATTCTCCACATGAATTAGAGAGGTTTCCACTTAGGAAACACTCATTGACTTAAGGACTGATTAACCCAATAGGTCACCTTGTCAACCCTCCCATACCTAAACTTGGAAAATTGCATAGGGTATTTGAGCACTTGTTTAATTTAATGAGGTAATTTTTTATGTACATGATTATGTGGATCTTATATTTAAATTTGTTTTACTTACCATGATGCTTTGACTTGAGATCCTTGGAGGGTGTACTTGTTTGTCTTTGCAGGACCTTGTTGATGGACATTTTGGAGAGACAAGCCCAACTTGGGCCTTCATTGGGGCAGGAAACCCACTGGTTGGATTCCATGGAATAGACCTTGGAGGATATCACCTATCCCTTACAAGCCCAACAATTTTCCTTTGGAGGATAAAACGTCATCTTGGAGGGCTTGGCGTCACCCTAGGGCTAGGGTTTTGGTTGTGATGCGATGTTTGATGGACACTTGAAACTTTTGATGAGGAATATCCCTTTTACCTTGGAGAAAAGACCTCAGCGCATGAAGGGAAGGCCTTTGGAGGCCCAACGATTTCATCCTCAAGCTCAATGTCGTGCCAATGTGACCAAGATGTCACCCTAGAAGGGGATGACGTCACATTTTTAGGGTTTTCTTCATGTGTAAACTTAAAAAAAAATTGTAAAGGGGAAAAGTAAAGGGGGTTGGCCTCCTTAATTTGTGGTTTACCCTAAATTTATGTGGAAAACACCTTTTATGAGTTTTGTATAAATAAGGATCAATTTCATTTCATTTGAACATAGCTCTCTCATTAGAGAGGACTACTTGGATGAAATTTGTGTCGTACTTGGGTAATTTTGTATTATCTCTCTCTCTCTTGTGCAACGTTCTTTGGATGTTTTTTATGGTATATTATGGAGCTAAGGTGGTGAATACATATTGGAGGATTTTTCTCTTGCTTATGGATGGACATTTCTTGGTAAACTAGGGTTTGATCTTAATATTTTGCAATTGGTAAGGAAATTTATGCATTTTGTTGGTGTTTTCTTCTAGTTTCATTGATAATCTTGTCTCAAACCCTTGGAGGAGTATAAGGGCATACACCCTCCACCAAGGTTCATGTTATTTACTAGTTGATGAGCCATATTTTACAAGGTTACTAGGAGGAGTAAAAGGGCTTACACCCTCCTAGCATTACCTTAGTTGGTTTTGCATGCTCTAGGAAGTAGAAGAGCCTACACCCCTAGTGATATTGTGGATCTAAATATTACATCCAAGACTCCATATAACCAATAGATACAAATCACTAATCTAATTTTTTTCATTGGAGAAATAAATTACTTGCATTGGAATGCGTTATTTTACGATATTCAAATTGTTTAAACTAGAATCAATTCTTTTCCTTAATAGATTTCTTGAGCCACTAGGGCATTTTGATTGTTCAAGGACATATTATTATTTTTATAAATGTTATGCTACAACCATTAGGGATGCAGAAAAATCATCTAAACTTCTTTCTCTTATTCTCTTCAACCATCAGAAAGTGCCAAAAAACTACCACAATAATCTACTAATTTTAGCGCATATTTTGGGAGGTTTATTTGTGGTTTGTGGTGGTTGAATTTTGTTGTTGTAGAAACCTTTTGCTAAATCCATAAGGCTTTCATAATATATCTTCAATAACATTTCTTAACAACCTTACTCTATCACTAAAGTATAGCTTTATCTTACTTGAGTTATACTAGTCATTGCTAGCTTAATCTCTTGCATCTTTATTTGATTTTCAATGGCGTATCTAGCAGCTTCTATTATCATTTACTTGTTGAATTATATCATTGTTTATTGTTGCTATATAGGAAAGAAATATTCACTTTCTTGTCCATTTGAATATTGGGCTTGTATACTTGTCTTTTCTCTTGTCTCGGCTAGGTACATTTCTCTTCTGCAGGTACTCAAACTTTTGGAAACCATTGACCATCTCCAAGACTTGTTCCCAAGCCACCTTCCACTTCTTAGCTTGACCTATAGGGGAATCATCTTCCATTAATCCACTTTCCATCTCATTTCTCCCTAGTGTCACTCAGGATAACCCGCTCATGTAGGATTTATCCTTCACTAAAGCGAGGGGAGTACTTACCTAAGGTGACAATGGGTAAGTATTCCCATAGTTCTATCCATATTGTGGATTGGGTCGGGATTTTCCCAACCTACAATTTGTGTGAGAACACAGTGTAGTAGATGTTTCTCTATTGTCGATGATGATGGTGCAACGTGGTGTAGAAGAGGGGTTCTTTGGGATGTGTTATCCATCCATCTCTCGACACTCCATGTCTACTACCTGTGAGCCCTGAGACATCATCTCCTTAGTTACCCCTAGGTTGGGGTGTAACATATGGCTCCTACATGGGGGCATGTTCTCACTGTAGAGTGCATGATCAGAACCTCACCATCTCTTAGCATGACTTGTGCCTACACACTCAAGAACTGTTAAAATAAAAGGGGTGGTGAAAATCACCCCCTATTCATATGGAAAAATGATAACTGCCAAAATCTAGATCAAAACTTGAAAATAAAAAAATTCTAATATTTTTATTCCAACATATCAATATGAGTATGCAAATCATACGAATGTAACATAGAAACATGCAAGGATGGAAGAAGAACATTATGTAAATAAGAAATATGTATGTGAATCTGAGAAAAATGTAGCTACACTACCATGCCATATGTGATGCAACATATATACAATGTAGGATGAAAATTCCTACCCTAACCTACCTACCCTAATCTATGCTACCTCAAGAAGTCAAGTCTCTTCCCCATGATGGGGCTTGAGAAGGGACCCACTAACCAGTAGTGGAAACCTCCTCCCCTATAATTTGGATAGGAAGTAGGAGTCATTGACATACTTCTTCTAAATCTTGTAGGGACCCAACAAAAAATCCTCAAACCCCTCATGTGTGTTGGGTTGGCCCTTCCTTGTATCCCACTCTAAGACCAAATATCCTTGTTTGTAATCTCTCCCTTAAGGTAAACTGCTTCTTGTATTACTCGAGTATATTGTCTTGAGGGAGGGGGGTGGGATTCTGTCGTAACAATGTCATCTTGGCTTGGTCTTGTTACCCCCTAGTCTAGGGGTAACTAAGGAGACCATGTCTCAAGTGCCACATGTAGTATACATGGAGCGTCGAGAGTCATATTGACCAACAAATCCTGCATGTTCCCTCTTATTCATGTTTATCACCACTCATCATCAACAACATGGCAACATCCACTACATCAGGTTTGGATCCCAGAAGACAACAAGTCTTGAATGAGGTAACAAGTTTGGTGTCATGGTTAGTGTCACTTTAATATTTGAAGCATTTTAACGTGTTGCAAAAAATCCTTTCTTGATTATGGAACGTTTGCTTGGAAATTATAACTTTTTCCTAATTTCACCTTGGTGGTTGTCATTGTTTCCTACCAAGTTGGTCAACCTCAGGAAAAGGGTTTCTATTGGGTAGTTCCTTGAAGGTTCATTTTACCATTCCCATTCATATTTCCATTTTCCACACTTCTTCCCCTATGTCTGCTCATCTTTGGGTTTTCAGGTTCATTGTACCCAAGAAGGGATTGTACCTCATTTCATGGGAAGAAGGGGCTAAAGGCCTAGAGGTGTTGTAGCTGGAAAAAAGTTAAAAGGGAATCATTATCCTTCCAGATTATCTCCCTAAGGTCCTAAGAGAAATGAAACAATTCTCCATAAGAATCAAGGACCTTATAAACACATAATTAATAAATGTCTCGCTTGTTGAGGAAACACATTTTGTGGTGTCTCTTACTTTCCATTACATATGGAACTCTGTGTGTTTCTAGATTCAAGTGGCATTGTGGTACTCCTTACTTTCCATGCACATAGTACTCAATATTTTGGACCATAATGAATTGATGGCAATAAAATGGCTTGGAAAAATATTTCATTGCGGATGAAGGGCAACAAATCCTCCACAAAGGCACCCATAAATGAGACAATATGAACCCTTGAATGTCAAGAACCCCATGCATATAAGTCTTTCCCCAGTCCACCTCATATTCATTACATGACTTAGATGGGATCTTCTTCAGAAACATCCCTTGGCTTGGTGATTGGCCTACCCAATAGGACACCTTGATAACCCTCCCATACCTAAATTTGGAAAATTTTATAAGGTCTTTGAGAATTTGTTTAATTTGAAAAGGAGGGTTTGATGCACATGTTTGGGTAGTTCTCCTATTATATGTGGCTTACTTGGAATTATTCATATGACTCATGGACCCTTGGAGGATGAACTTGTTTGTATTTGCAATGCATTTCCCAAAGGATGGACGGTGGGCCCCACATGAGGGGAACCATTGATGATGAGTGTTAGACATGGAAGATAAAGGGTGTTTCCTTTGGAGGAACCTTAGCACCACCAAAGGAAAAGATTTTACTTCCCCCACTTGAACATTTTCCTTTGGAGGCCTAGACATCACCCTTCTATCCCTTGACGTCACCTAGGGGCTAGGGTTTGATGGTTCACATGGTGATTTGATGGGAGGAGGCACTTAGCATGGACCTTGGGACATGAGAGAGTGACACTTGGAATTTGGAGGCCCATTGGCATCCATCTTGGAGCATGACTTCACCTCCTCTATCCCAACATCACCCTCTTAAGGCATGATGTCACCCTTTTAGGGTTTCATTTGATACAAAGTTTATATTTTGAATTTATGTAAAGACAATTTAAGGGGTCAATCTATTAATGTTTATGCCATTATTATAGTTCTTTGCATTTCATAAGATAAGAGAATAATAAGAACAATATCACTGAGAAATACACATCCACAAGAGACACAACATTTATCCTGGGAAACCCTCTAGGGGAAGAAAACCCAGCAAAAACTTCCTTATCATAAATAGCTTATACAATGTTCAAGAGATAACTCAACCAATGCAAAATCCTCCACAAGATATGTGCCACTCTTATTCTCCTCTCTTCAACTTGAAATTACAGCTTGCCTCATATGAGAATGAGCAAGTATGTTGTATGTTTGAAGTGAGGTGCTGAACTCTTATTATATATCAATCGTAGGTGTGAAGGTGCACCATATGGGGCCGACCTCCTCCTGCTTGGGTGGATAAAATCCCTCCCAATAATTACGTCTGGCCCTGTTCCTGATTTATTTGGGGCCGGAAGCCTTGTCTGCATTATAATTTGTCCAGATGACCAATCCATGAGAAATGGAGTTGGTCCCTATACAATTACCAACATGATTAATCCTCGATTAGAGTTAATTAATAATAATGAAAATAATCATAATGACATGATTAATCTGATGGGGATTTAATCCAGCCAACAGAAATAATAAGAATGCTCTTAGCGGTTACATTATTTCTTCTCCCCTTAATAGGAAGGTGTTCTTCATCCGGTCTTCATGATGGTGAGAGGAAGTGCGCGCATCGCCGGTGGCATCTGGAGGATAATATCATCAATATCATCTTGAACAATTTGTCAGCACATTTACAGAGTCATGAGGAAGTTTTCTTCATCGGCATCGTCATCATTCTCAAAGGAATGATATCATCATCTGCATCAAATATGTATTAAAAAATGATACCTCATCACGGCCTGAAACATCACATCCAAATTACACTGGCTCAATGTCCGCGGTGGTTAAATTTTGGTAGCTCGATCATCGATCACATCTTGCTTCGATCTAACAACTAGGTAGGAAGCAAGTAATATCATCATCTCTCTTCACGTCTAACAACTTCGTCGGGAAAGCCCGGGGAATCCGCGATCATGCTTCGATCTAACAACTAGGTCGGGAAGCAGCATGACTCTAATCTTGCTTTCGATCTAACAGCTAGATTGGGAAGCAAGGGAACCACATCAACACATCTCGCTTCACGTCTAACAACGAGGGCAAGCGAGGAATCATCGGCCCGTTATGCTTTTCGTCTAACAAGCTAGGTCGGAAACGCTTAACTCTAAATGCTTGCTTCGACGTCTAATAGCGAGTCGAGGAAGAAGGAACCTGCGTCATGCTTTCACGATCCTAGCTCTTGAATTGACATGACTCATCTTGCTTCGATCTACTTGACTAGATTGAGGCTTAAGGAACCCGGTGACGTTATGCTTCGTCAACAAAATGCGGGTCGGAAGCGCCAACTCATCTTGCTTCGTCTAACGAAATTGGAAGCAAAGGATCCCGCATGCGATCATTACTTTAGATCTAGCGGCCAAGGTCGGAAGCATGACTCATCTTGTTCGTCTAGCGGCGGATGGAAACAAGGATCGCACAATACCGTCGTGCTTTCTACGTCTAACAGATTGAGGAAGCATGACTCAATGCTATTTCACGATCTAGCAAGCTGCGTTGGAAACAAGGAATCAACAGCAGCGTTATGCTTTACGTCTAGCGACTAGGTCAGAAGCAAGAAACAAACAACATCATGCTTTACATATAACAGCGAGGTCGGAAGCAAGGAATACATCTATTCCCGCTTTCAGGGAGGGTCCTTTGGGACAATACCAAGATTATCTCGAAAAGTGCTCAAAACTTACCTACTGCGAGATGGGAAACTTGAGTCATCATCGGCCAACATCATCCGTTATACAATATCTTTGGATCTTAGGGGCTCCTCTGCGTACCATGTACAGCGGATGAAATGATAAGCGGATCTCTGTAATGCCGAGCTGTCATTGGAACATAGGATTCTCATCATTTAATGCAGTTGATTATCACATAGAATAGTGGACATATAATCTCAAATCAAATGAGCTGTCGACCAACTTTGAAACCATATAGCTTAGCGACTAAGCGAACAATGCAATGTACTCTGCTTCATTTGTGTTGAGAGAAATATTGGATTGATTCTACTCACAAGATCATAGTTGATCCCAAATTCATGATATCCGGGAAGTGCTTTTTTCTATCAATGATACTTCACACTTGTCATAAATTATATCCAATCAGGTGAAGTCATGATCTCCATCATATTTGAGACCATAATCATTGTACCCTTAAGGTACTTCATCGCATGTTTACATGCACTAAATGATAGTGCGATACAGGCTCCAGCGGTAGCTCAAGTTGTTCGCTATAAAGAAACAAATGTCTGATACAATTTCATAAAGGTACATCAGCGATCAATAATCTGGCAATGGTGGCATCCTATCAAATCTGGCGAAGTATCGACCAACGGCTTCGACTTTGCTTCCATGGGTGTATTCATGGACTTGCATTCGAGCATGCTCCGAGATCTTGCGTATTTGGTTTTAAGGAAGGATTCCTTCGGGACTCTGCCATACCTCAAAACATAAGAAATATTACCATTAGATACCAGGTCTTTCATTTCAAATTCTGGAAGGGCAAGTCTGTTTGCATTCCAGCAGTAGAGATTCTTCTTCTTCAGTTTAAGAACAAGTCATCCACATACGATAATAGTAATGGGTTTCATTATCCATGATCTTGAAGTGAGATTAGAATACGCTTTACTCTTGGTAAAGCCCAAAATCATCACAAAACTATCAATCCTACCATACCAAGCTCTGGGAGCTTGTTTCAATCTTTATAAGGCTTTCTTCAATTGACGGACATGAGACTTCATCTTCACCCTCAAATCCTTAGGGTTGCTCTATATATACCGCCTCTTCAGTAGCTACATTGGGAAAAGTTGTCTTCACATCCACATCAGTGCGACTTCCATTTCATCTGCATGACCAAGGCTATAATGGATTCCGATTAGTATCTAGCCATAGAATGAGATGTCTCTTCATGAGTGATTCCTTCCCTTAAGGAAAAGCTACGAGAGACAAATCTTGCTTTATATTTCTCAATACTTCCATGTTGTTTTATCTTGAATATCCATTTTAATGATACCACATCCTTGCTCTTTAGTGCAGGAACTATTTCCCTTGCATCATTCTTTATTATGGATTGGTATTCCCTCTGTCATGGCATCGCCCATTCCTTCTTGGATGGCCTCTTCAAAACACATGGGTTCTTCATCCAAAGAGATTGCACGGTATTATGGCTGGAGAATGGCTTTGGTTCTTCACTTTTGTCACCATTAGCTCCCATACGGAACCCTCAGCACTTCTCTCCATCTTGAATGAGTTCTCTTGCACCCAAGCTGGCTTTATTTTATGGGGATTGTCATCTGAGGAGGTTCATGAACTTACATTTATCATGATCTTCAAGGAGTTTCCTCATCGGGGAAACTATGACTTCCCTTACAGTTCTGCAGCTCTAGGAACTTCACTCAGTTAATCAGGATTTACAGTTTCCTCTTCATTTACCTCTTCAAGATGGCATCTTCGATTTCTTAAGTGCAACTAGCTAAATAAAAGTCCGTCCCATAGCAGTCTCAATATAGGCGGTGACCAAGTATGTATATTTTGAAGACCTTAGAGACCTCGGTATCCCTGGCCATTCCCTTCTTTCCGGGCATTTCTTGGGTCTAGAACCCAAGTGCTATACAGGATGGTGGTTCCTTTGCATAAGCAACTTCCTATCTTTGCTTACGCCCATAATCACATGGGAGAGGAGATCTTCCTGACATGGATTACATTTCTTGGTTCAACTACCGTTTTGTTGAGGATCTTGATCCCAACATCTTTGCAGTTCACAAGTTCTTTGGGTATATTCTCCTCCATTATATAACTTGAGTATCTTAATCTTCCTTACATAGGGTTCTCTTATCAAGGCTTTCAATTCTTGATCTTGATGAACACTTCAGATATATCCAGGGTATTTTACGAGATAGTCATTAATGAATGATACACTATGTATCATTCATTAAAAGTGGAGTTGATAATTTGAGCCATGCATCCCGAGGAATGAATGAGTTTTAGGACTCCTTCGCCTTGTTGTCCCTCTTTGGAAACGGGTTCTTGGCGTTCTTCCCTTATGCACATCCATACATGCAGCCTTGGTCACGGGTTAAGTAAACGTATGACAACTTTGCATATGTATGGTAGCGCCTTCTAGAGTTCGTATGGATTCTTCAATAGTATGGGTCATGGCAATACGGGTATTACCTTCTTCTTTCTAGCGATGGCCTTCATTTATAATCTCCTTTAGCATGTTTAATACGCAGCCTTACATGCAAGCTTCCCTCATGTGACTGGAGCAAAGGTCTTAAACAACAAACAGAATAATATCCTTCTACGACAGTATAATAGCATGAACAATCATCATAGTGGCTCCTTTGGAAACATTACTTATATTTTAGCAAAGAGTAAAGAGGCGGGAATATAATCTGAAATGAGTCAATACTATGAGAGTGTTGTGACCAAACATTCTTCAGTAGCAATCTGGAAGACTAACACCTTACAGAATTTTCTCCTAGGGGGGGTGTTAGTCATATCAAACAAGTATTCTCACATGTTTATCAAGTATATTAGCACCACGGTGATTTATTATCTCAGCTAAAGTCGTGGCTTGTCATGTGTGCCTTTGGATCTTGATTAATCAGGCACAGACCTTGTCCTGAGGAATGAGGTGCTTTTTTCTTCCAGGTCTCCTTCACTAGAGTGATGAGTACTTTCTTCAACCTATCTTATGTACAAAGACAAGTTGCTAACCAATGAGGAAGTTAGAGAATAAACTTTATGATCATCTTTTAATCCTTCTAATGATTTGATCATACTTCAACGTAACAACTTAGTGAGATAATTTCATAACAAATAGATGCATATTAGAATGTCAATCCCTGGGTTTTGCATCATTCCTCTCAGATGTTGGATCTTGAGATTCTTCTAGATCTATGACAAAATATCCCTTTTCCTACAAATACTCTTTAGGGTTAACCGTAACCATATGTGAGTACATACCACCTCGGATAGCATTTCGGGTTAGTGGCTCCATCTGGTAGCAATGGTAATCATTACCAAAAGGAAACTTCAAGAGTGATTACCTTGGCTGGTTCTATGTTTGCAACCTGTAGTCTTTGCAAAGTACCAAGACTCCAACTTAGGGTTTTATGAAGAACCCTAATTTTTAAACTTCAAATTTTGAAAATATAATCGGGGAATGAATCTGTTGGTGAGGTAGTCTATTTACAGTGTACTGATTTGAGAAATTCAAATTTTACCCCTTCAAATCTCTGCGGATTTCTGGACTAGTGCTTGGTTTTGGTACTTACACGGTACTCTGTGGTACTTGTACTCTGGTACTTTTGGTTTTGGTTTTCTGGTACTTTGTGAACTAGGGTTTCACTTTCGGAGAGATCCAGCCACTGAAAAGATGCTCTCTAAATTGTAAAATGATCTATGGGAGGGCATAACTTTCTAGGGTGATAGATGGTAAGAAACACTTAGCACTCAAAATAATTTTGGGGTCCGATGCGGTATTGTTTTCAACTGCAGTTAATGCTTTCTTGGGTTGACTCACGATACCATGTGAAATGTTTATGCCATTATTATAGTTCTTTGCATTTCCTTAAATAAGGCATAGCAATAACAAGATCGAGAAATACACATCCTGAGACACAGCTTGTTAGAGCCTCTAGGGGAAGAAAGCCCAGTAAAACTTCCTTATCATAAGTAAATTGCTGATATTTCAAGAGATAACTCAACCAATGGAAATGCGTCCTCCAAAGTAAAGCACCCTTCTTCTCCTCTCTCCAACTTGAAATTACAACTTGCCTCATAAGAGGAATGGGCAAATTAGAGTGTATGTTAGAAGTGGCTGCTTCTCTTATTTATATCAATGCTTGCGTGTGAAGGGAGTCACCATATGGCGAGACCCAGGCCTCTCACCTTTGGGTGATCAAATCCACCAATAATTGTCAGCCCTTTCATTTTACTCTTTGTGAGGGCTTGTCGCACATTATGGTGTCAGATGATGATCATAGAAAGGGATTTGGTCCCTATACAATTAACGACTTGATTAATCCTCAAGTAGATTAATCTACAATTACCGACTTGATTAATCCTCAATGGGGATTAATCTAATAATAAAAATAATCATAATGACATGATTAATCCACAATGGGGATTTAATCCAATAACAAAATAATAAGAATGCTCTTCGCAGTTACATTATTTCAACACAATCCCTCTTGAAGAGACATGAATTTTCATTTGAGTCTCTTGGATGGATAGGGTTTCCATATAAATATGTCTAGTCAATATTTAGTTTTATCATCACAATTCTCACCTTTTGTGAGAGAAAACATCTAAAATTTTCTCCCTTTTAGGGTTATTGGCTCTTTTAACTTATGCACTATCTCTTGGAGGTCAAGAGTGGATGCTTATTTGCTTATTTTTGGATGGTATTTCTGCAATTAGGGTTTATTCTTGTCATATCTTGGTGAAGTAAGTAAATTTATGCAATTTCATTTCATGCTATTGAATGTTTTATGGTGAATTTTACTTGTTCATATTGAAGATCGTGCTTGGTAAAACCCTAAGAAAGGAGCATGAGTGCTTCCTCCTCTCACAAGTTTAATTTCATCCAAAAATTTGTGAAGGAAATACTACCTAGGCTTAGAATCCTAAAGCCCTAAAGTGCTAGCACTTTAGGATTTTGATTCTAGACTCTTGATTGTGACCTAGTTGAAGTACCTAAGAAGGGAGAAAAGGTTGCTAGAGCCCAAAAGTTCTTGCACTCTAGAAACACTTCTCCTCAAGGTTTTAACCATAAGGCCCTAATGTGATAACACCTTAGAGTTCAATCCCTACCTCTTATCCTTTTCTAGCTTCATCTCCAAAATATATTGCATTAATGTTATCAAGAATCCATAGCCATAAGGCACTAATCATTAAAGCTCTCTTGTGGTGAAAGTGATAAAAACACTCTTTATTCTCAATCTCTCAAGTTATATACTAACTTAACTAACACTAAATTAAGCTAAGTTGATTGCAAACTTGGTGTTGTTGCAACAGTTTGCTACAACCATCTAAATACTCTCTTATTTGCCACATACATTGATCTAAAGGTGGCCTAAACTTACCAGAAATTGCATATAACAATTGGATATTAGTCTACTAAGTTTATGTTGAATTTCTATTGTCAATTTTTGCATTTCTAAGGTATATTTATTGTTGTTGTTGCAAACTTGTACTTACTATTATAAACTGTTGTATTGTTGCAATTTTGTACCAGCTATAGCAATATATGTCTAGTGTCTTATGAGGTTTTTATTGCATGTTTATACTTGGAAATCAATCATATATATGTTATAAGTGTTCTTGTTCCGGGAAGGTACTTAAATAACTCCATACCTCATCCATTTCATAGACCTATAATTTTCATTAGGTGATCAAGAGAGGGGGCGGTAGGCTTGGCTAACAAACTTGCTAATTTGATCCCTTGAGATCACCAGGGAAGCCTCCCTTGTGGTGGACCTCTTCCATCACTAAAAAGATGGGATTTCTTACTAAGGTGATAATGGTAGAATATCCTATAGTTACAGAATATTTGGTGATCTTGTGTTGGCCTTTGCACAACTACAAATCCTACAATAACAGGTCTAATTAGTAAGTCCTTATCATCTTTCTTCAATATTTTGATAGAGCCAATTTCCTTACCTTTATACTTGTCTAGTTTTTGTTGGTAATATTCATTCTTAGGTCAATCTATATCATCAAAACATTCTTCTTTAGCAAAGGGTAAGTCATCTAGGAAAATTTTTGGAAGGGATTCCTTGACTACTTCAGGGGGTTCCTTCGTGTCAAAGTCAAGGTCAATCTCTTCAACATGATTCTTTTCCATGGTAATATTGGATAGGTGGGCATAAGTACCATCATACATAGGTATATCAACACCGACAAAATCCATCTGCAATGTGCCACCCAATGTTGCAACAAACTTTATACACAAGAGAATTCCCCATACATAGGGGACATATACAACCACAATGTCCATCAAGAGAACTATCTTGGGATATTGAGTAAGGTAGATCTTCACATTATATACTACACCATGGGTGGGAATGGCCCTAGATTCAATCTCGCATACATTCTTGTAAGGCCTTGCGGTCTCCAAACCCAACTGCCTCATCACCTTTAAGGACATGATATTTGCACCCACACCTTAGTGAAGCATACAATTATTTAAGAGATTATTATTTACTTGAAATGACATGAAGAATGGTGGGTTCTCATCATATTTCTATCTAAAATGATCAACTTGCAACATTATAGGAGGGTCCATAGGTTCACCTTGTACCTTGAATAATTTCTCAACATTGTTTTTCATCGAGGGAATCTTAATGATCTCTTTCATAGGTACAAGTACGTTGATCTTTTCCAAGACACTATCCATGTCGATATTCAATTCTAAGTCATTGGTCTTTGGAAAAGTGGGACTAGGAGGAGGTTTACTTGTTGGTGGAGGACAAAGTCCTTTTTGAGGGAGCTTAATGTCATTGGGAGGAGCTTGTGGCACATTTCTTCATCTTGTGTACACTTGTAATTCCTTCTTCCTAAGTCTCTCCTTTAACTCCTCATCCAGATTGTTTATAACTTCCATCTTATCCCTCTTAGTTTCTTACCTTCTACTTTCCTCAAGTTGTTCAAGTGTAATATTGAGGCACACTTGAGGATATATTGTAAAGATGTAGTTTATGGAATCAAAGGAATTCATTTGATCAGGTTTCCTATTATTCCTTGGGAATTCATATTCCCAGTGTAAGTCTTTGCAAGTCGAGCACCAAAGAGTCTCTTCTTGACTTATAACATTTGAAGGATCTAGAGTATTTGGAACCCTTTGTTCATTTGAAGGCCTAGCTCTCCATGTTTGGCTAGGATTTTGGGGTTGTCCCCTAAAAGGAAGCTTGGAGGCTTGGAGGCTTGTTGTTATGCCCTTTCCAAATTAGTAATTTTTTTCATCATCAAGATTTGATTCTTGGAGAGGTCATTTATAGCATCTTCAAGTTGTGCCTATGGAGCATTGGTTGTTGGACAGTTGGTTTGGACAGTTGGTTTGGGCAGTTGGTTTTCATTGATGTCAACCCTTGGAGAATTCTGGAAGCCTTAGATATGTGGTTGAGATAGATGGATAGTTAGTTGTCATTGATGGAGTGGTTGATGGCATCATATGTGTTGGGTGCATTGGATGAAGTCTACATGTATCCCCAAAGATATGGACATGGAACCCACAGTTGATCGAGGAATAAAAACATGAAGTAAAATGTAGATGCATGTAAGACACTCATAGATGGATAGTACGTGTCATGCCTTTTTCGGTGATAGGTGGTACGTCACGTGGCTCCTTACGGTTGAGGAGATATGGCTTTGTAAAGATTGGAGGACCCTCAAGAATAATATAGAATCTCCTAGAAGGTCAACAAGAAGTCAAGTATTTTAGAAGCCTTTAGAAAGTATTCAAGAAGTTTGTTAGTCAAAGTGGTTGCAACAAAAAGTTAATTATGGGTAAATTATTTGTAACAAAGAAATTATGAGTTTACTAATTATGGTTAAAGTAGTTGCAACAAGAAAGTACAAGTTGACCCTAAAATTAAGAAAAAGGGTAAAACAATTATGACCCTAAAATGAGGAAAAAAAAGTAAAACAATTATGACCCTAAAATTAGGAAAAAGGGTAAAACAATTATTACCCTAAAATTAGGAGAAAGGGTAAAACAATTGTAACAAGAAATTAATTAAGGGTAAAGTGGTTACAACAAGAAATTAATTAAGGGTAAAGTGGTTGAAAAACAGTTAAATGAAATAGTATAAATACACATCAAGAGTCTCTCGTTCTCACACACAAGTTCATTGAATATATCTTGTGAACACTTTATCTATTGGCGAATATGAGGTAGAAAGGATGAGCTAAAGTAAAGGGGATGCTCGTTCCAGGTTGCAGCAAGGTATGATTATGAAACAGGGTTGTCACGGGTTATGAGGTATGTCATTGTGTGAATTTTGAGGGTTATATCTTGGTAATGTTATGGCTCATATTGGTGGAATGGCTTGGTGATATTTTGGAGATTACTGTTTATTCTTGATCCACATATTGAGAGTTTTGGTACTTGTTTAGTACATGGTTTATGGCATATATTGTGGTACATATGTGAAGCATGTCATATGGTACATGTTTGAGTCAGTTTGGTTGAGTTGTATCGTTGAAGATATTGGTACAAGTTGAGGTTGCATAACAGTGAGGGTTTGATACATGGTTGATGTGATAGCTCATTAGACTTGTTTCATGGATATGTCACATGCTTGAGGCATACCTTGGAGGCCCCTTTTGGTTTGTGGTTTCATATGGTTGAGGTTCATGCTTTGGTGTTATGCTTGAGACATATACTTGGTACATTGTATATAGTTGTTATGGTTCATTGTTAGAGCCACATCTTTGTGATATTGGAATATACTTGAGGCATACCTTGGTATATGATCTTGGTTGATTATGATGCATGCTTGAGGTTTTGGTTTATACATTGATGCATATGTTGGTACACAATTCATGATTGATGTACATGGTTTATGGTTGAATTACATGGTACAGATGTTGGTGCATGGTTGATGCACTTGTTGTTGTACAAGTATTGGTGCATGATTGATGCACGTGTTGTCATACAGGTTGTGGTACATCATTGATGCTTGGTAGGGTACAGGTTGATGGTTTGGTACATGCTTGTTCGAGACATGTGTTGGTGATGTTAGACATCTAGTTGGGAGGTGTCCTTGGTATATGATCCATGTGAGAGGATTTGGTTGAGTATCAACGACAGTGACATGTTGGACAAGTTGGTCAGTGACAGGTTGACATTGACAGTGGAAATGACGATGACAATGATAATGGCAGTGATTGTGGTAGTGATAGTTGGTCTACACTTATATTTCAGGGTGGTGGGATAGATCAAGGAAAGGGGGTTGTAGCCTCCTTTTGGTTGGTTCCAGAGAACACGGGGATTTGGAGCTTCCTTTAGGTTGGAACTGGTAAATAGGGGGTTGTAACCTCTTTCTAGTTGTAGTTGGAGAATTGAGAAGTTGGTGCTTCCGATGGATTTATTATTTGATATATAAGAAATCATTATGTGGTTTTCTCCCATTTGTGTTTGCAAATAAATTCTGGTGTATTGTGTATTTGATATGATGTTTCTTCTGTTTATATGTTCATTATACATTGATGATATATTTTTGGTAAAGTTAACATATATATATATATATATT
>SNQJ01S0018578.1:6571-21691 GCA_010110895.2 Picea sitchensis | reverse complement strand
TCTCAGTATTCCAACACTGGTATCTTGAATGGGCTCAACATTGTGTGTTATCTTTGGTTTGGTATCTAACTTGGCTCTCGACACATAGAAAGGATCTACCCTACATGATGAAAGATTAGCCTCAATTTTCATAGCCATTTATTTGGCTTCTTGGATAGTTTGTGGACCCTTGTCTTTGAGAAAGTATCAAAAATGTCCCTAGAAATATTTGATGTAGAGGAAGAGAAGATAATCTCCCCCAGGGTGATGGATTTTAGGGATTTGTTGATCAATTTTTCAAACTTGGCATTAAATTCTCTAACAATTTCATTTTATAATTTCTTGATTTCGGTAAGTCAAGTCAACAACATGTTGGGATCCTCTTTAGAACTCCACCTCCTAAGAAAGGTTTCTTCAATTTGATCCATAATCTTGATTCTCTTATCAGGGATACTTTCCTACCATCTCCTAGCAACATCGCTAAGAGTGGTCGATAAAAAATTTATTACTAATTCTTCGACATCATCACTCACGGGATCAAGTTGAAAGAAGGCCCAAAAATTAATCATATGTTCCTCAAAAATGGTCACATCATTACCAAGAAAATTGGGCAACCACTTCTCATACTTTGGAGGCATCTGTCGAGGGTACCCCGAGATAAAAAAAACATATCCAAGGGTTTGAAGATATTGGATTCCCATTTCTTTTGAGCCATTATAGGCAAAGGAAAGTTTCCACCAAACAAGGATTTCACTATAGGTGACTTGCAGGGAACCCTTCTATTGTAGGTCTTAGGATGGTTAGTGTACCTCCTTGAAATTTGTGGAGTTTCCAGATGATCAACCGTAGATCATCAAAGGAAAGTGAGGGAATCACCCTCAGTGGAGTCACCATGTAAACTTGGGAGATAAGGGTTCAGGGAAAGTTTACCAAAATATATGTCATTGAGGAGAATGACTCAATCCTCCCCAGCAACGGCACCGAAATTTTATCACGGGATTTGTACTTGTGCAAATCCCATCACAAGTGACCCAAAACTTGCGCAACTATGGAAAATCCTACCATTTTCAACTTAGTAAGAAATTCCCTCGTTTTAGTGATGGATGAGGTCCACCACAGGGGAGGATTCCTTGGTGACCTCAAGGGATCAAATTATCAATTATTGTAGCCAATCCTACTTCCCCCTGTCTTAATCACCTAAAGAAACATCTAGGTCAAGGAAATAGGAGTATGAAGTTGTTTAAGTACCTGTCCGGAACAAGAACACTTTATAGAAAATATATGATTATTTTCAAGTCCAAAGATGCAATAAATAATCCTTGAACACACTAGACATTGAAATTTCTATGGATTTTGTCAATTTGCAGCAATGAAAAATAGTACAACAATAATAAGTAAATTATAACAACAACACTAACTATCAACTAGAAATGCAACAATTAACAATGTAAACTTAGCACACATCCACTGGAGTAATATCCAATTGTTATATGGAATTTATGAACATGTTAGGCCACCTTTCCAAGAGTGTATGCAAAAAATAAGAGTGTATTCATATGGTTGTAGAAATGTTTTTCAACAACAACAAGTTTACTAGCAAGTTAGTGAGTGTTAGTGTTAGAAAAATTAGTAGAAATATTGAGAGAATTAAAAGAGAGTGTTTGTTGATCAATTTCACCATAAGAGAGCTATAAAATTAGTGCCTTTGAGGGCTATGGACTCTTTACAACAACAATACAACAATTCTTGAAGATTTAACAAGTAGAAACCAAAGGGTGAGGCTTAAACTCTAAGGATTTAGCACATTAGGGATTTATGGTTTTAACCTTAAAGAGAAGGATTGCTAGAGTGTTGACACTTTTGGGCTCTAACAACCTTTTATTCGTTCTTGATGCTTCAACTAGAATAAAATCAAATGTCTAGGGATAAATTCCTAAAGTGCTAGCACTTTATGGATTTAGGAGTCTAGCCCTAGCAAGGAGATTCCACCAATTTTGAACAGGAATAACCTTGTGAGAGGAGGAAGCAGTTATGCTCATATCTTAGGTTTTTAACAAGAAATAAGTATAGCATAAATAATAAATATTCACCATGTAAGAAAACAACATAAAGAGAAATTGCAGAAAATTAACTTACTTTAGCCAAGAAACCAAGAGAATAAACATGAATCGCATAAATTCTTCTTGAAAATAAACAAAAGCATCCATAAAATGATCCTCCAAGCATAGTGCATTAAGTAGAAGAAGTAGATAGCCCAAATATGGAGAAAATATCAAACGTGTTATCACAAATGGTGAGTAATGATGATGATAAAATGAAATTATAAGGTCCTCTATTTATATGAGGCCTTATTAACCAATTTGTCCACTTAAAATTGTCAACAAAAAATCAGAAGGGGGATGACCCCCTTCAATTACCTTTACAATATGCAAAAATGAAAAATACATAAAGTAAAACTATAAAAAGGGTGATGGCATTCCCTATAAGGGTGATGCAGGGATGAAAATTGAGACATCAAGCCTTAAAAAAGAGAATGTTGAGCCTCCAAAGGCCATATGTCATGCCCTCATGTGAAAAAGTTCCATGCCATGTGTCTCCTCCTTTCAAGCCACCTCCAAAACCACATCATCCATCAAACCCTAGCCTCCCAGATGACGTCAAGGGATAAAGGGTGATGTCCTAGGCCTCCATAGGTCATGTCCAAGTATAGAGGGTGACATCATGTGCAGGTCATAATCCTAAGCCTCCTTCACGAGGCTATATGTCCTCAAAAGGTGCAACGATCATCATCAAAAATCTCCCACATGTGGGTTATGGCATCCATCCTATGGGATTTCAAGCCCCTATGAAGGTCTAAGTGGCATAGTTCCTTCATGAATAACTTTCACAGGGAAATGTCCTACAAAGACAAACAAGTATTCTCTCCAAGGGTCCACAAGTGATATGAATCATGCAAAGTAAGCCAAATTTAATAAAATAACCACACAAACAAGTGCATTGAATCATCCCTTTTCAAATTAAACAAATTCCCAAAGACCTTATAAACTTTGCCAAATTTAGGTATGGGAGGGGTGTCATCATGCCTTATTGGGTAGGGCAATCCCCAAGTCAAGGAAGTTTTCCCAGAAAGACCCTATCTAGATCATGCAATAAGTATGAGGTGGATTGGGGAAAAAATATTGGGCATGGGGTTCTTGACATATCAAGGGTTCATATTGTCTCATTTATGGGTGCCTTTGTTGAGGGTGAGCTACATCTTTGAGTTCTCATTGTTTGTAATGAAACATTTTCCAATCCCTTTATTTTCGTTTTTGTTAAGTTTGAATATTGAGTGTTATGTGCAATGGGAATAAAATAGCACTATAATTCCACTTTAATTTAGAACACATTGGGTTTTATGTTCACTGGAAATAAAAGAACACCGCAATGCACTCCCCCATCAATTGAGATGACTTTTCATCATTTATTTTATTTAAAAATCGCTTATTCCTTTAGAGAATAATTTCATGACTCTAAGGACTTTAAGGTGAGCATTTATGTATGATGTTAGCTACAACACCTCAGGGCCTTTATCCCATTCTTCCAATGAAATGAGGTACAAACCCCTCTTGGGGTCAATGAACCCGAAAAACCAAAAGATGAGGAAATGGAGGGCAAGAAGTGTGTTAAGTGGTAAGTATGAGTGGGAATGGTACGATGGACCTTCAAGGAAACCCTCTAGTAGAAACCATTTTCCCAAGGGTGACCAACTTAGTAGGATACCATACCAACCACCAAGGTGAAATTAGGAAAAAGATATAATTTTTAACAAACATTCCATAATCAAGAAAGGACTATTTGCAACACATGCTTAAATGCTTCAAATATTAAAGTGACACTTGCCATGAAACTGGACTTGTTACCTGATGAAGAAATACATGTTGTATTATGGGAGCCAAAATGGTGTAGTGGACGTTGCTTTTATGTTGATGATGATGGTGCAGTGTGGTGTAGAAGAGGGGCTATGTGGGTTGTGTTATCCATCCTGATCTTATCACTCCATGTATTCTACCCATGGGCCTTGAGACATCATCTCCTTAGTTACCCCTAGCCTGGGGGGGTAACAAGCTCCAATACCACTTATGATGCACTTGACACAACTTATTTGTAAGCCTATTCAAAATGATGAGAATTAACAAAGAAGAGTGGATAGAAATTGTGAATTCTCATTAATATACTAATAATGAGTACATGATGAGCGTGGATAACACTTTGCTTTCTTTGAAGATGATATAGGGTGCACTCTGCAACCCTAATACATGACTAGAGTGCATCATGCAACAATAGGACACAAATCTTATGATTTTTAAACTTAAAAAGGGAATATAAGTAACCCTTGATGATGATGTTGTTTCATTTAGAAGGGGATCTATTAATAATATAGGAAGAACTACCCCATCCCTTAAAGACATGACTCTTCATAAAAGACATGATTTGTTCACCTAATTGGTAGTTAATTAATATATAATTAAGTGGTTTTATTAGTGACTTATACTTGGATGATCTTGATAGGTCATAGCTTCCTCTTTAACATAAGTGTGACATATTATATATTGTTGTAGTATTCTCGGAATGAACTGCACAATTACGATAACATTGATACGATGACTTTAGGCACATAATAAGAGAATTTAATGGAAAATCATATGACTTGTACATAGGGTATAGGTTGTGCCTAGAGGAAATTTTTAAATATGTAGATGAGTATGGACTTTCTGAAAGCTTGGAGGCATTTGTTTTCTCATTCAAAAGAAACTTTGACACTGCATCTTACTCCATCTTTTCTATGAAGAATTTTTCATGTTAGTACATCTTACTCCATATTTTCTATGAAGAATTTTTCATGTTTTCTCTATAGCTTTTCACTAATGTAAAACATTCTTGGTGAATACCCATTTTGGTTGCATCCTTGTATGATAAAGGAGTGGCTACCACTCAAGAGGACAATGTTTTTTTAAGAACAATAAATTTTAACGAATTGTTATGTTTTTTTAAGAGCAACAATACTCCATCTTTTCTATGAAGAATTATTCATGTTAGTATATATTACTTCATATTTTCTATGAATAATTTTTCATGTTTTCTCTATTTATTTTCACTAATGTAAAACATTTTTGGTGAATACCCATTTTGGTTGCATCCTTGTATGATAAACGAGTGGCTACCACTCAAGAGGACAATGTTTTTTTAAGAACAATAAATTTTAAGGAATTGTGATGTTTTTTTAAGAGCAACAAACTTTAAGGAAATGTGATTGCAGGTTAGTTGTCATCATAGATGGTGATGTCTTTTAAGACATGGTATGTTCGTTTGGGAGGGGATCTATCGTGTAGCTACCCTTCACTCCATTGATATTAAAATTTGGGAGCTAACATCGTGGGCAAAGTCATCTTCATTGAAATCCTTTTATTGTTAGATTTTGAAGTGCACCCAGACCGATGCACACACACCTTAGGTCTGGTCTATGTTCTCAACATAATACACAAACCTGCATAATTTGAACTATAAACATAAAAACATTGATATGCCTAACTTATTAGCACAACGAAAGATAAAACTAACAATTAGATCATACACAAGTACACAAGAATGTAATGCCCAAAATCACTTGTTATTAAAACCAAAACAAAGGGCTCTCACACTAGGGAAAATGGCCCTTTTCTCATACAATAGAAAATTCCAAATACAAGGTACACTTACTACATCATTGTAGAAATCCTTATTGATTTATGTGCCAAAACTTCTCCAAGACTATTGTTGTTTAGGAAGGGTATTACAACCCCTAAACTTGGTTGTAATATCCTCACAAAATGTCTTGGTCCTGCTACACAACTGCCCCAAGGGTTGTTGTCCAATCATTCCTCACCTATAGACCCATGAAAAACAAAAACTTCCTTCAGATTATGTTGTAGCAACCTTTCAACCTACTTCTAAATTTCCCTTTTGCTATTTGAACCCTCTACTTCTTATTTATACTCATGTACCTACTATCCAACTCTCTTAGAGGCCTACAAATGCCTCTATCAACTGGGAATCCCTCAAGAATGGCATGTTGAGCCTTTCCTAAGCCACGACTACCTCCAAACAATTCCCTCCCACCTGCGGCTAACCCTCAGTCCACCAACAACCCTTGCATAGGCCCTACCCAATCTTATCTTGTATTGGGATCTATTACAATAAGGTTTCTTTCACCCTAACTCATGTGTGGTTTGTTGCTACAGGTTCCTTCTACCTGCGAGCTGAGGTCTGGCCTCACTTGGCCCCTCCTTTTTGCACTAATCCACACAGAAAATTACCCTAACAAACCCTACACTTGGATTGAGGTTCAACCTCTCTCCTCTCCAATATTACCTTCCCAAAACAAAGAAAATTGCAATGAGATTAAGGACTAGTGACCTCTCTTCATGATTGGTTGAAGTCACCAAATAGCTAGACTAAAATCACCAAGAATCCACACAAGAATGAGGATGTCAAAATGACCTTAATATCCTTTTATACAAGTCCAATGGTTGAGTTAGAAGCCCCTTTACAAACTCAACATTAAATTAGAATATTATAGTAACACATGTGGGTGTGAAGCCCCATCACAAACCCACAAATCCCATTGTCAATCCCATGAATCGCCAACTCCATTCTAAGGTATTTTTCACTCCAATGAAATTGTAATATGGTGCCAATGAATATTCTCACAATCTTGACACCAAGACCATGTGAGAATATCTTCCTGAAGCTACCAAACATCAACACTCCCTCTTAGCGAGGGAGGTATTCTCACCCATTCCAATATCTCCTAGAAGTAACTATGTCTCCCGCATTGGATCCAATACCACAATTTATCCCTTTATCACTGAAGAAAATCCTTTTGTTTGGCATGATCCCATATTAGAAGACACCCTGATCCTAGAAGCCTCCCTCCCCTGAGCCTCCTACATGACCATCTCAACCCATGACACCTTCTTGAAAGTATTGGAATATGCCTCTCTCCTATCTCAACCTGAAGGATAACTCCCACTAAATGAATAAATCTCCCTATGATCCTCCTGACTCCCTCTAAGTCTCCTAATTCCCTCTGAAGTCTGGATCCCTCTCAGTTTTCTCAACCTTTGAAGCTACCTACTCCATGTCCACTTTCACTCTACTACTGCTGGTCATGGCTCGCATTGGTTGGCCCTTCTGCCTATACATGTTGCTCTCTCTAACTCCAATACCATTGTTGTGTATGAGCTAGATACCTAACCATTCCAGAACAAAATTTACATATCTCTTCTCCTCAATGTTGAGGATGAGGACACACTCTGCACACCTATGAAACATTTTCCACCCACAACACATCTTCTGACTCCATATGGAATGACATTGTACCAGATCTCTGTACTACATGCCTAGTCCCCATACCAAGCTCTGTGTACTTACCTAAGTCAAAATCTTGTGAAGATATCAAACAAATCTTATGCTCCTATCATGTGTCGGTGGCTCCCACTGTATAATAACCATGTATTCCTCCAAAGCAAGTGTCTCTCTTACTCAAGTCATGACCATCCAATGAAATTGTGTCCAATTTCATCATCCAAGTCACAAACACTCTTTGTGTTTACACATGCTACAACATAACATGTCTCCTCTCTCTGAAATAGTCCCAAGTTGTGGATGGACACTCAATATAGTCCACTCTAGATATTCACAACTCATCTCTACAAGTGTCCTCATCCTCCTGGGTCAAATACCTCATACACTATCACACCTTGACAATGTGTAACTCTCCAGCCCGATGAAGACTCTATATCATCAAACTTCCATCCACACAAATCTATCTCATTTGTGCCAAATCACCTGAGATGCACCCATCACAAATCACAATGACAATCTATTAGAAGTCCATCAATGGAGTTGGAAACCCACCACACAACATATTGTTGCGAACCGATCTCTCCACCAATCCACCAAAATTCCCAACTTTCCACACCACCGAGCTGCAATAGTCCACAACATCTCATTTGAACAATATACTCCATGTCTCATACCAGAGTACATCTAACCCGCTACCACCCGCAACAACCACTATAGCTCCCTCTCAGAGCAAACTCTTCAACACTGCTACAACTCCCTCACAGAGTTGTCACATGTGTAGATAACTCGGATCCAACTACCCTTCTTAGAACCTCAAGCTCTGATACCATGTTATATTTTGAAGTGCACCTATACTGGGGCACACACACCTCAGATATGGTCTATGTTCTCAACATAATACACAAACTTACACAATTTGAATTGTAAACATAAACACATTGAGATTCCTAACTACTTAGCACAACGGAAAATAAAACTAGCAATTAGATCATACACAAGTGCACAAGGATTTAATTCCCAAAATCAATCATTCTTAAAACCAAAACAAAGGGATATTGTACCAAGGAAAATGGCCCTTTTCTCATACAACAAAAAATGCCAAATACAAGGTACACTTACAGTACATCATTATAGAAATTCTTCTTGATTTATCCGCCAAAACTACTCCAAGATTGTTGTTGTTTAGGGTGGTTGTTACATCCCCTAAACTTGGTTGTAACAGACTCACAAAATGTCCCAGTCCTATTGCACAATTTTCCCAAGGGTTGTTGTCCAATCAACCCTCACCTACAGACCTGTGATAGCCCAAAACTACCTTCAAAACATGTTGTAGAAACCTTCCAACCTACTGCTAAATTTCCCTTTTGTTGGTTGAACCCTCCAACACTTATTTTTTCCCTTGTACCTATTATCCAACTCTCTTAGAGGCCCTCGACTGCCTCTCTCAAATGGGCATACCTTCAAGAATGGCAAGTCGGACCTCTCTTAGGTTGTGGCTGCCTCCAGACAATGCCCTCACACATGTGGCTAACCCTCAGTCCACCAACAACCCTTACACATGCCCTACTCGGCCTTCTGTTGTACTGGGATATGCTATAGAAAGTGTTCATTCACCCTAAATCATGTGTCGTCTAGTGCTACGAGTCCCTTCTACCTGTGAATTGTAGTATGGCCTCACTTGGCCCCTCCTTTCTGCACTAATCCACACAAAAACATCCCCAAGCATACCATGCACTTCGACTAAGGTTTGACCTCTCTCGTCTCCAATCTTATTTGCCCAAAAAAAAAAAAATATAGCAATACTGAGGCTTAGCTGCCTCTCTTCATGGTTGGTTGAGGTCACCAAATAGCTAGACTGAAATCACCAAGAATCCACACAAGAATGAGGATGTCACAATGACCTTGATCTCCTTTTATACAAGTCCAATGGTTGAGTTAGAAGCCCCTTTACAAACTCAACATTAAATTAGAATAGTATATTCACACATGTGGGTGTGAAGCCCCATCACAAACCCACAAAGCCCATCATCGAGCCCATGAAGCCCCAGCTCCATTCCAAGAGTGTTTTCACCCCATTGAAAGTGTAATCTGGTGCCAACGAAGATTCTCACATGCCTGACACCAAGACCATGTGAGAATACATGTCTGAAGCTACCAAACATCAACATTTATAAGGTTGGACCAAAATACCTTCATTCTCATTCAACATCGAATGTTCTTAACGATGTTAATATCTTAGAATGCTCCAAAATATGGTTGTTTAAATCCGATATGTAAAATATTCTAGAAATAAAATCATTGGTTTTCATTGGAAACTATTTCTACAATAGATAATAGATGTGCAATAGATTCATAATTTTTTGCAATCGTTGGCTACTCCATTGGCATACCAAGAGAATCAATAGGATCCTCAATCCCTAAAAATCAGGTCAAATGGTGGTTGAAAAGTTTGATAAACATGTACAAGAGAAGCAATACTATTATTAGAATCTAAAACATAGGAAAAAACAATGGCACATTCACACAAAATACACAAGGTTTAGGCTGGAAACTCTTAACTAGGAAAATCAACTTAAATGAGAGTTGCACCACTCTCTATCTCCTTGTCATAAATAAATCATTCACAATATAACATTTATGTATTATGTAGCTTCAATTATCTACTCCGCTAATCTAGAGGTTGGATTGAATTACAAACCTAATCCCTTAATCGATATTAATTACAATGGGTCAAATCTATTGGTTGAAAAAGCACAAAAATAGACCAATTATATTTATATTAGAGGCTTTTCCCTTTAATCCTTTCCAAAACCCTCAAATGGGGGATATCCCCCCATGCCCCCAAAAATCCTTGCCATGATGTAGTTGTTGGATTACTGAGAGGGGGGGTGAATCAGTAATAGCGTAATTATAATCTTTTTTCTTCAAATGTTATATCAATGTATAATTATTATCCAATAATGAGAAGTAAGAAATAAACAATCACACACATACACAGTACACCAATGTTTTACATGGAAACCCAAATCGGGAGAAAACCGGAATGCTTTTTCTTATATGTGAAGAATTACATTCATTGGAAGCACCAAATTCCGCTTTGTTTTCCAGTGACTACAATTGGTAGGAGGCTTCAACCCTCTATTTTCTCAGGCTACAATCTGAGGAAGCTCCAACTCCCCCAATTCTCAGGCTACAACAAGAAGGAGGATACAACCCCTATGTTCCTGCGGCTGCAACCCGGGAAGGTGGCTACAACCACTTGTCCTTGCCACGTCAAACCACCAGTAGAAGTATGAAGATGATGGGAACCATTTTTCACACTATCACTTTGAGATGTATTGTTGTAAACCTCTACCAATAAATCAGACCATGCATCAGCTTGTACCTCAGCTTTGTACCTCAGCACAGTAATCAACTTGTACCATAAACAAAGTGCATCAACAATGCACCAACCTGTACCTCAATCTGTAATGTCCTATACCATAAACAGAGGGTGCATCCAACCATGTACCAGTATGTACCAATCGGCATTGTCAACTACTCATCAATATGTACCAACATCATAAACTATACACCTCATGTATGTGCCAACTCATCAACTTCTTGTCTCAACCATGTACTCAACATGTACCTCAACCAAACTCCCTCATCAGAACCATCATCCAAATATGATTTGTAGATATATAATAGACTGAGTTTTATATGATCACTTTCCTACAAACCTTCCTTAGCTTTAACCAACAAGAGACTATCCATTTTTCATCAAACTTTCTTTAGTCTCACATGCCCTGGTTTTGGATTAGTCAACAACCCCTAACTTGAGTAATCATAACTTTAGACCTATAATGTGTAAATATATATAAGGCTGTTACGTTGTGTGTTGTTTAGTGTTTTTATGCAATTCCTCGAGGATTCACTACTTGGAACCTCTCGAGAAAAGGAAATGAGTTATAGAAAAATGGCATACCTTGTTGAATTAGAAAACTATTCTAGAGAGCAACCTTGTAGAGGAATTCCCACATGAAATATTTGTTGAATTGCTCTGGAAACTGTTAAAACGAATACTAAAGATTTGTACCCTAACCAACACATTTAGTCTCAAGATTTGGATCTGTTATGAAGGCGTTATGATGTTTTTACTTTCGAAACACATGTTTTTGACTAGTTTGAGTTAGCCACAAACCTTATTTTCCATA
The DNA here is from genome assembly GCA_010110895.2 of Picea sitchensis. Taxonomy (NCBI): domain Eukaryota; kingdom Viridiplantae; phylum Streptophyta; class Pinopsida; order Pinales; family Pinaceae; genus Picea; species Picea sitchensis. Next base: position 10,130 of record SNQJ01S0018578.1, on the reverse strand, counting down.
GTCTAAATCCCCAAAATACAGCGACCCACAAGCTGATTTTTTTACCACAGATACTTTGGTATGTTTTATCAATTTCATAACAATTTCAGGTCCTGAATCATTATATAAAAAAAATTATAGCGAAAATGGTGAGATGACTGTAAATAACATACCTTAGAAAGCACCATCAAAAGAATTTAATAAATTTCCTTGCATTGACCTTCTTTTCTTCACCTTTACTCAGAAATTCAGCTTAGATATCCTTGGTTTACCTCCAGACACCTATAGATATTCAATATTCTCCAGTTATCTAAAAATGAGAAAGCCTTATATTTATACTCTCCAAGTAGCTTCCTTAAAAACATCTTCTAAGGTCCTTGTTTACTTTCGTTATTTTAGGGTTAAACCACTTCCTAATTTCTCCATTAAATTTTATTATTGAAATAATTTATTTTGTATTCCTTTAGTTATAATACACTCATTAATTCACTTTATTATTTACCTTTTAAAATCTCTTAAGAAACCACTTTGACTACTTTGACCTTTTGGAGACTTCTAGATGACATATGAGGAGTCCTCCAACCCGTGGAGCCACTGTAACTCTCAAACCGTGAGAGGATTTATGTGGCGTTCACATACCACCAGAAATGGAATGACATGTACTATCCATATAGAATAGTATTATCTGAAATATATCATAAAATGTACCGTTACCCATCAAAGAAGCTTGGGTCCATTACCCAAACACAGGTTCTCCAACTTCTCATGGCCACTTAAAGCTCTCTACTTGGTGAGGGAGTTGTGCGATGTTCCACACCGCGATGGAATGACAAGAAATATCCATATAGTATAGTGTCCTTGAAAAATTCATTGTCCTTCATCTCATTATTCCACAATTAAGCATGGGTTCTCTTACTTCCACAAACATCTTCCGGTGAGGGGGCTTTCACCATAAGGGGACCACTTTGGAGTTCAATGCATATTTACTTCTTATCAACTGAAAAAACAATATAATGATTCATATTTACATCAAACAATCTTGGTTCCATTAACCAAACCTTTGTGCTCGGGGCTTTCTTCAAGGGTTGAAAACAATGACAGCCGGCAAATCATGATAGCTACTTCTGCTCATGTAAATAATACAACACATATCCAAGTGTGGTAATATCATCGATTTTTATGGATCAAATAGCATAAAAAAGAGAAAATTTTATAGTGCCACACATAAATCAAGTAAAAAATTTTATAGTGCCACACATAAATCAAGTAAAAGTGTGAATGAATAAAATGCCACTTCGAGGGGGCAACATCCTTTACACCTTATATGCATAAATAACTCTTGATGATCCCTAAAACTAGTTCTACTTGGTATGTGTATAGGAGACAAAGGGCACAATTACAAAAGTGAGACAACAAATAATTCCAACAATAATATAACAATAGCAATCCTAAATCAAGTAAAAGTGTGAATGAATAAAATGCCACTTTGAGGGGGAAACATCCTTTACACCTTATGTGTATAAATAACTATTGATGATCCCTAAAACTAGTTCTCCTCGGTATGTGTATAGGAGACAAAGGGCACAATTACAAAAGTGAGCCAACAAGTAATGCCAACAATAATATAACAATAACAATGTAATGGCTCAAGACCTAGGGGCTTAACATGTCATGTCTCTTCAAACAAGTGTTTCCCTCAATTTTTGATTAGCTACATATGTTGTTGTATGAAGAACTCATTCTTCTACATTGCATCTTTTGTTGGTAGGTTCTTCCAATTCATGAGGAATTTGCTCTTGGCATGCTATTCCACTTGGTAGCGTGTTCCACTCTTGTTTCTCCTATAAATACATCTTATTTCTTTAATGATAATGTTCCTTTTTTCAAGAAATTGTCCTCAAATGGTACCAAAATTGACACCTATATATTCCCTTATGATTCATCTTTGAAAGATGTTTTGAATCACCACAAATTGAGCTTCCAATCAAAATTTATCATAATTTAAATTGACATGCCTTGTAAATCTTGTAAAGACATCATTTGGCATCTACTCTACTAGTCAACCTTTTCCTTGTTACAACTTAATTAATTCTAATCTATTGTTGATGAAATTTTCACTACAAGGAGAACACCTTGTAGCAGAGGTTTTTATGGAACCTCCCCGAAAAAATTTCCCTTCTATGTTTATAGCGAAGGCAGGCGACTAGAGGTTTTTTAAGTGGTGTGTCTATATAAGGTAATAACGTCCCGGTGCACACACAATACTAATGAATCGATTCTTCAAAATTAAGGTGCACCATGTTGACGCTTAAAATCACAATGATGAATACTATGCTCGCAAATGATTGCCAAGCTTTATTATTTAACTATATTGATAATAAAATAGTAGGTGGGACCCCATTGTTAGACCTATGGCACTATGGTGGATGAGCAACGCTTATATTTTGTTTTCTTATGTGATGGAAGAAACACAGTCTTTTACAGTTCATTTGTTCCAGATCATGGTTTAAAATTTTATGGTGATATGTGTTGGTTGGATGATTAAAACATGGTTGTAAATGGCTTTGATGATCTCTCATAGAATATAATAATGTTGCCCTATTGGATAAAAGAATTATACTTAGGTTCTAATGTTGTGTATTGTTATGACAAGATTTTTGGTGCTCTTGACCATTGCTACTATGGTTATGCACATTGTTTGAGTTTCATATTTATTTGTGTTCCTAGCAAGTTGACATTTAAAGAAGTTTGATATTACCAAGGGGTGGCGTACTTTGCAAAAATGATATGGAAATTTTGGGTTCTGGTTGATTAATGGTTGGAGTTTAGTGCTATGGTGAGTGGGCTTGGCTCGTACTAAAAATTCAATGAAGTTGGAAGGGAGAAGCGATGTGAATTTACTGCATGTCACTCAAAATCCCCTCAAGCCCATCACCCTAGTCATTCTTGCATTGTTTTGGATCTGGTAGTTGTTGTTGCTCCACCTTGCTCGGTCGTGAAGGAGGTATACAGTCTTTTTTTTTCCTCGTGCAGGCTTTTCCAAGTATGGGTTTTCTTACTTTTCCATCCATGATAGTTACTCTGACCTTTGAATCAATTTTTGGCTCTGGTTGCTCATGGTCTGTGTGATTCTCAAGATGTTATGATATTTTTGAATTGTGTATTGGTGTTTGCATATGTGGTTTCTCGTGGTGGTTGTTCTAGATTGTTGACATTTAAAAAAGAAATGGTCGCAGTGCTCTTGTTTTGTGTAATCCTTGGCATAGAATTGTTCAATAAAGATTGCATTTGAGCATGCTTTGCCATGGATTTGTATTCAGGTTGGCCTCTCTATTGAAATTGGTTATCATAGTCTGCCAAAGCTTTGAGATTTGCAAATATCCTACCTATGGATTAACATTACTGGTCTTTGTGATTAAGTTTTCCCATGCCATTTTTGACTCTATGTTTTTTTTATGATGGAAGATTGGGGTATTTCGTGCCTTGTCTTGGAAAAACCCTGCGTTGTTAGATACCTTGCTATGCCCTCACCAACACAGTTGCCTAAAAACATTGCACAGTATGAAGATAACGCCACCTA
>SNQJ01S0018577.1:89681-102859 GCA_010110895.2 Picea sitchensis | reverse complement strand
TCATTCTCTTCGAGCTTCTTGGACTCATAGCAAATAACATGTCCATTTTGGGTAAGGACTCCACCAAGTCCTTCTTTGCTTGCATCTGTGCATACCACAAAGTCTTCATTTGGGTCAACAATATTTAGTATGGGTGCACTTGTCAATTAATCTTCCAAATGGTGAAAGCTTTCTTCACATTCAAAAGTCCCTTCAAATTTCACACCTTTCTTTTGCAAAGAGGTGATTGGATGTGCAATATTTGAAAAGCCTTCAATAAATATTTTGTAATAAATTGTAAATCCCATTATTGATTCGATCTCTATAACATTCCTTGATGTTTTTCATTCTTTGATTGCCTTAATTGTTTTTAGGTCTATCGTTATGCCCTCATATGAGATAATGTGGCCCAAATAGTGGATCTGATTTTGATCAAATGAGCACTTGCTCTGTTTTGTACACAATTTATTCTCCCTCAATACCTATATCACTAACATCAAGTGCTACTCATGCTCCTCTTCGGTCTTGGAGTACATGAGAATATCATCCAATAAAACAATCACAAACGTGTCCAGATACTCTTCGAACACTCCATTCATCAGGCACATAAAAACATCTGGTGCATTTGACAACCCAAATGACACCACTACAAACTCATAATGGCCATACCTTGCTTGGAATGCTATCTTGTTGATATATTTTTCTTTAATTCTCACCTAGTGATATCTTGACCTTAGGTCAATCTTGGAAAATAATCTTGCACCTTCCAACTAATAAAAAACATCATTGATTCTTGGTAAAGGATATTTGTGTTGATGCATGGTAGCATCGAACATGTATTTCCGCACATGTTTATGTGTCTAGTCGTGTGGAAATCATCCAAAACCTTTTATCATTGAATTTACTTTAATTAGAGGAATTATTAAAGTAAAGTGATTTTATTAGTAAGTTGATTTTTATTTAAGGAAATGCTTTAATTAGCATTAGTGAATTAAATAATAGTCGTTGATCTCAAGTGAGGTGAGAAGTAATCTCGACCGTCAATCATTTTGGATATTAGGGTTAGGTCATAACTCAATCTTACAAAAGAAAGGCTAGGGTGAAGGAGAAAGATGCTTGACAGATTGATTGAGAGAGATTGATTTGACATAGAGAGTATTAGATCACTAAGGATTGTGATTCAAAGAGATCTTGGATAGGTGGAGAAGGACTTCAATCTAGATATCTAGGCCAAAGGAAGAGAGAGAAAAATCGTACAACAGAAGGATCGACCATCATGGAATAGTGCAGGTATTCTGGTACAGGTCATGTAGAACAACACATGTTTCAACATAGTCACGTAGATATCACAGAACAATGCAAGTATCAACATAACAATCACGTTGAATCTGTACAGGATCGTACAATAGATTTGGTAGCAGATCAACCGGTCAGGTTTTGATGCACTTTGTCTTTTTTCTAATTGGGCCATTTTCCTAGTAAGGGAGCCCTTGTAAGCTTTGAAGTTATTTGAATGATATGCTTAGTTGATGGGCATCATATTTTTGCTTATTGTGCATGTGATTTTTGGTTTCTAGTATTGCTTCCGCTAGATTTGTTTGAGTTGAATATTCCAACATTGTATTTTTGTTTTCTGAGCTACTAACTTGATTTTCAGTAAGGAAATCACTAGATAACAAGATACCTAGGTGCCAGAGTAAGGTTTTCAACAATTTTTTCATTATGGTAACCTTATCCAGCTGTGTGAAATCAATACAGACCCTTAAGGTTTCATCATTCTTCTCCAAAAAGAGCATCGAGGCACCCCAAGGTGAGACACTTGGGAGTATGTACCCCTTCTTCAAGAGTTCTTCTAGTTGCATTTGTAATTCCTTCAACTCTGGTGTACTCATCTTGTAAGGAGTCTTGGACACTGGGGCAGCTCCAGGCATCAATTCAATAGAGAAATCAATGTCTCTCTTAGGTGGAAAAATTAGTATCTCACCAAATACATCTTCAGATTCACTCATAAATGCATAGTCCTCAAGATTTGGAACCTTATCTTTGGCTCTCTCTTCCATATGAGTTGCATATATTTGAAATCCTTTCCTGCAGCTTCTTTTCAATTGCAAGGCTGAAATTTCTTTGATTGATATTGGCCTTGGAATACCTTGAACTATTCTCAAGTTCCTTTCCTCATCAAGGCATGTGAAAGCCTTGTTGTATAAATCTAGGATAACATGATGTTTTTCCAACCAATCCATACCAATTAAACAATCACATGAACCAAATGATATGATGTTCAAATTTACTTCAGTATTGATTCCATTCATATCCACTGGACAATCTCTGACAAGCTCATTGATTATGCTCTTGGTTCAGGTGGCTAACTTAACCAACCAAGACTTTTCATGATTGCACCTTTTCAACTTAAATATTTTAACTAAATTAGGATCAATATATCTTTGAATAACTCTAGAATCAATCAAAATAACTATGAGATGATTATTAATTTTCCCTTCTACTTCAATCATGTGAGATTGGTAGTCTTCTTGTCTATTGTCCAATGTTGCATAGATCCTTGGCACACTCCTGCTCATGTCTTCCACAATATCAACTTCTTCAATGTTGTAAAAATCCCTCATCCTCTCTCTGATCTAGGTGGATATCGGTGGCCACCCACCTATTCCACTGGATCAAAGAGAAATTTCCATTTTGGTAGTTTTTTCCTAGTTTTTTGGGTCCTAAACTTCAGGGGCCTTTTTGAGGCCCTAAACAACATTTTTTGGGCACACCACAATCACATTATAATCTTTATCCAAAGTTTGATGACAACATATGTAGTCCTCGGGAAATTCTTTCCAATGAGCTATCGTGTGCCTAAAACAAATATCGTATGCAAAAGTTACAACCACGGGAAGTTGATGTATCAACTTACCCCATCGAGGCCTGTATGACTTTTGACGCTTCATCTCCTAGGGTTAGGTTTTTGGATGTTTAGGGTTTTCTCATTTATGATTTATGTTAAAAAGGAATTTGGAACCTCATTGTAACCAACTTCTTGCAAATGAGCGTATCCAACACATCTCTTCTCAGAGATAAGCTACCACCATTCTAGCTAGCAGGTGTGCTTTTGAATTTTACAATGTTTTGTATTTCAGACAATCATTAATAAAATATGAGCTTTACTGTATTACTGTGTTCCTTTCCATATCTCTATGTAATTATTTTTTATATATTTGTTATATCTCTACCTTCATATCGTTCCTAAAATAATCAGGATGAGTGGTATATTCAAAGCGGTTTTCGCCTTGTCGTCCTCAGTGCATGTCCCCGACGAGGTCAGGGTATAGAGAGTTGGGTCTTGAGCTTGCATATCTAGAGGAAAAACACTCTCACACACCCAAGCAACCTTCCATGGTGGAAGAAAATAGGTATGACGAGACATAAGATCCTTTCAAACTGTTTCTCGAGGAAACCCTCGCACGACAGATGAACGAGATGATGGATAATTTCACTCAGATCCTTCGATGACTGCCGATAACAATGGAGGCACCTTCAACCAACAATCACTTCGGAGGTGTGACACCCTTCAAGGTACAAGTTAAATTTTATGTTCATTTATTTGTAGGCCATATAGATGCCGACACCTTGGAAAAATGGTTAAATCTTCTAGAGTGTTATTTCTCTGTCCACAATTTTTCCAACAGTGAAAAGATCACCTTTGCACTCCTTAAGGTCCTTCCCCATGTCACATATTGGTGGGAGACTTACTGTGAGAAACATGCCAAGGATGATTTTGTAATTTTTGGGCTAGGACCCACTTGGGAGACTTTTGTTAATGCCCTCAAGGAACAATATTACCCTGTTGGAAGTTATAATGACCAGTACACGAGATGAACCACCATGCCCCAAGAGAGGGGTCAAACAATGTCAGAGTTCACAAATAATTTCCATAAATTGTGCACAGTGATGGGTATCAAATACTCTGAGTGACATCTGGTCTTAAAATACCGTGGGGATCTGCACAGGTACATACAAACTGAAATGGAGTTTCTATACATCTCATCATTGGGAGGCACTTATCGATATGTTGTCAAAATCGAGTAGAAATTCAAGTAGCAAAACAAGTGGGAGTATGGGTCTACAAATCCACAACAACCAAAGTATGGTAAGGGTGGCCCTAACTCCCAGGCCAAAGGATAGAGAAAGTATGACTAACCCTAGGATAACCATCCCAAGCCATCAACAAAGAAGGGTAATGGGAAGTTGAATAAGGACACTGGAAAATGGTACGAGTTCCACAAAATCCCTTGGCACAATACCGATGAATGTCACTTTAAACAATCGTTGTTGGCTGAGATGAAAGCCCCAAGGTCAAATGATGACTCAAACTCCGTTTCAGAGCCCCAAAATGGAAAACATATCATTGATGTAGAAACTAGTGTCACCATCCCTACCACAAAAGTCCAACCAGAGGAATCATAGGAGCCTGAAGAAGGGGAGCATATTTTCCACTCACAGATGTGGGTGAAGGGAACCCCACTCCATTTCATTATTGATATCCTGAATAAATTGATCTCAACATAGGTTGTCAAGAGGTTGAACTTGACAACAACGCAACATCCTCAATGATACACCATCTGTTGGCTCAACCAGGGGAGAGACTTCCACGTCAGCCAACAATGTCGCCTGCACTATGACATCAAACCCTTCAAAGAAGAGGTATTGTGTGATGTTTCCCCACTTGAAGTCTGTGATGTTTTGCTGGGACAACCATATATTTGGAAGCGTCATGTTGTTTATGAATCTAGGCCTCGTAGTGTCATTATTACTTTGGGAGATCAACTCTATAGGGTATCAGAGGTAGTCGCAAATATTGTGGTCTCTTTGATCTATACGAAGCAATGAAGAAAGGTGGTTCCTCAGATCAAAATATTTTTCCTCTGTATGGTTCTATTGGAAGGTGAACAAAAGGTCACTACAACTTCCAAAACCTCTACATGGGGTCTCTTTTCCCAACAACAACAGGTGGACAGAATAGTCAAGGAGTACAAAGACATATTTGCCTCGCCTACAAGGCTGCTTGTGCACTGTCAAGTAAAACACTCAATTGATATGACACAATATGCTCCTCTTCCTAACAGCCCTATATATAGGCATTATGTTATGGATAATGAAGAAATCAAACACCAGATCCAAGAGCTAGTTCTGAAGGGCCACATTAGACCAATCTCCTCACCTTGCGGGAGTCCAACTGTTCTAGTGCAGAAGAAGGATGGGACATGACGAATTTGTATTGATTACATAGCCCTGAACAAGATCATAATCAAGAACCGATACCCAATTCCCCAGATTAATGATCTTCTTGATCAACTCAAGGGAGCCAAGTTTTTCAGTAAGATGGATCTGAAGTCAGGTTACCACCAAGTGTCGATTGAGCAAATTGATGTGCGGAAGATAGCCTTCAAGGCAAAAGAAGGCCTCTTTGAGTGGTTGGTCATGCCTTTCGGATTGACTTATTCCCAGACCATATTCATGTATATGATGGATGATATATTACGACCATTCACAAAATAATTTTTGGTTGTATATTTGGATGACATCCTCATATTAAAAAAAACTTGGGAGGAACATTTGGAGCATATTCAACAGGTACTGGGCACCCTGCAACAACACAAGTTATATTCCAATTTGGAGAAGTGTTCCTTAGGCATGCAGAGAATCCAATATTTGGGATACATTGTGGATGAGAAGGGTGTACATGTGGATCATGCCAAGATTGAAGTAATCCACGATTGGTTGGCCCTGAAAACAATGACCGAGCTCCGTAGCTTCTTGGGCCTTGCTAACTTTTACTGACGGTTTATGTTGGGGTTCTCTCATATTGCTTGGGCCCTAAGCTAGATGACCAAGGGTGGTGTGAAGGCCAAGTGTATGTGGTCCATGACCCAACAAAAAGAATTTGAGGATCTAAAATCCTGCCTCTTCTCAACACCAATCCTCATTCTGCGAGACCTGCAACAACCATTTGAGATTGATAGATATGCTTCAGATTATGCTATCGATGTATTCCTCACTCAACATGGGAATCTGATAGCCTATCACAGTGAAAATCTATCTGATTTTGTTCAAAGATACCCCACTTATGACAAATATATGTACTCCATTATGCAGGCATGTCGACAGTGGAAGCATTAAATTCTAGGGAAGGAAATGATCATCCATACTGATCACAAGCCTCTACAATTCATGCAGACACAAGGAAAGTTACAAAATGACCGCCATCAGAAGTGGTCCACATACCTACAACAATTCCACTTGAATATCAAGTACAAGAAGGGTAGCACCAACCATGTCGCATATTTCTTGAGTCGACCCCCAGTGGCAGCGCTAACCACAATTATTAAATCCTGTGGACATGAGACATCTAGATGGCCACAATTATACAATAATGACTTTGAATTTACTACTTCCTATCAGACATTGAGTGCAAGAAAAATAGTTCCCAACTTTCATCTCCATCATAGATTATTATGCCATCTGAGCCATTTCTGTGTTCCTTTAAGAGAGCGTGAAAAGATGATCCGTGAAGCTCATTAGACCCAGGCAACGAGACATTTTGATGTAAAAAAGATAGTGGAATTACTGCATACAAATTTTTATTGGTCGAAGCTTTGACAAGATGTTCACAAGTACATCAAATCCTACACTGCCTACACCATCGTCAAGCCCACCATCAAGAAATAGGGGCTATACACCCCTCTTCCTACTCCGAATAGGCCTTGGGAGTCCATCTCCATGGACTACATGTCCGGTCTACCTTCAACAAAGCATGGGAATGACTGTGTCTTCGTGGTCATTGATTGATTCTCTAAGATGGAAATTTTGGCATCCTGCAAGAAGATCATCACAGTTGAGGCCATCACCGAGCTCTTCTTCACACATGTTTGGGTTCATTTTGGGCTACCATAAACTATTATCTTTTATTGAGACAATATGTTCCTAAGCACCTTTTGGTCCAGCCTATGGTCGATGATGGGAACCAAGCTGACCAAATCAATTGTCTTCCATCCACAGACTGATGGAAAAACAAAGGTAGTCAATAGGATGATTGTCCATATCCTATGAATGTATAATTCCAAACATCCACGCACATGGGATGAAATCCTTCCTTATGTTCAACATAGCTACAACAGAGCTCTCCACAACTCTATTGGACACAACCCTTTTCAAGTGTGCTTGGGGTTCCAACCATTGGCCCCCATTGATGTAGCTCTGCCCATTGCAGCCGTATAGGTAGAGTCCTCCCATGCTCAGACAGAGTCTAATCGGGCAACCAATTTTTTGAGCGCATCCAAAAAATCCATCACATCCAACAACAAGTTCATGATATTGTTCATAAATCCAATTCCAAGTACAAACAATGCCACGATCAACATCATGTACTGCACAAATTTCAGGTGGGAGATAAGGTCTAGTTGCATTTGCAGAAAGAGTGCCTCATAGGACCCCATCGAAAGTAGAGCCCACTCTGATACGGACCTTACACCATCACCAAGGTTGTGGGTGAGAATTATTTTGAATTAAGTATTCCTCCTTTCCTTGGCTTTCACCCAGTATTTAATGTGGAACTGCTCTGACCATATTTTCCACCTCTCATGGACACTTCAGATGAGGCCAAGCAGTTGGCCTCTACAAAAATCAATCCTTCTTGCATTGAACATGAGATAGTTGATGAAATCATGGACATCAAGACAAAGGATACTCGCCACCATACTATCAAACTCTATTGGGTCCTCAAAGTAGAGCAATTTCTTCATCATGGCAAGTGGTTCACCATGAGTCAGGTTCAACAAAAGTTTCCTCATCTGATGCAGGCACTTGACACAATGTAGACCATTTATTCCTAGGGGGGGAAGAATGATCCAAGTGGATACTGGTGGCCACCCACCTATTCCACTAGCTCAAAGAGCAATTTCCATTTTGGCTGTTTTTTCCTAGTTTTTCGTGTCCTAAACTTACGGGGTCATTTTGAGGCCCTAAACAACGTTTTTTGGACACACCATAGTCATAATGTAGGCTCTAGCTAGAGTGTGACAATAATATGTGTAGTCCTTGGATATTTTTTTCCAATGAGATATTGTGCGCCTAAAACATAGATCGTATGCAAAAGTTACGACCCCGAGAAGTTGATGTACCAACTTACCCCATCGGGGCCCACATAACTTTTGGTGCTTCATCTCCCAGGGTTAGGTTTTTGGATGTGTAGGGTTTTCTCATTTATGATTTATGTTAAAAAGGCCATTGGAGCCTCATTGTAACCAACTTATTGCAAATGAGCGTAGTTGACACATCTCTTCTCAGAGATAATATACCACCATTCTAGCTAGCTTGTGTGCTTTTGCATTTTACAGTCTTTTGTATTTCAGACAATCATTAATAGAATATGAAATTTTTTGTATTACAATGTTCTTTACCATATCTCTGTGTAATTATTTGTTATATTTATATTATATCTATGCCTTCATATCATTCCTAAGATAATCAGGATCACTCTCCCTTGTGAGGATAATCCTTGTACACATGATCTCATTCACAAACCAAACACTTTATGGGTTGCTTCCTTGGGCCTTTTTACCAAAGAATTTGACATCTTTGGTTCAATTTTAACTTGTTGTCCTGGCTGATATGATTATGATTTTTTTTTGAAAAATGTTGGCTTGAATCCCTTGTTCCTTTGCTCCATCTTTCCCTTCTTCTTATCATCCCAAGCCTTTTGAAAACATGGTCTTCCTTTATTGTTTTCATACAAATACTTATCTTTCCTTATGGATTCTTCCAAAGTCTTGGGATCATCAAATTGGATCTTATCCTTGTGAAAATATGGCAATCCACTTAAGAATATCTGAATTTTCACCTTTTCATCCTTGATGAAACCCGCATACCTCAAAAGTTCTAAAATTTCTTATCATACTCTTCCATGGTCATGTTTTTAAGCTTGCGTTCAAAGGAATCTTGCATCTTTTTGTCATAGAAATGATCTGACAAGTCTTACTACTACAATTACTTCTTGAATTGCTTCCAAGTGACTCTTTTCTCATCCAAATGCTTAACTTACTTCAACTAATCCCAACACATGGATGATTTCTCATGAAGATGGTAGATATAAATTCTTGCTTCAAGCTTTGAGGAATAATTATGAAGCTAGAAATATTTTCTCATGCCCAATAACCATGCTTCAACAACCTCACCTTTCTTGTGCTCTCCATCAAATTCTTATGGCTTGAGGTTCCTGCGTTCTCCTTGCAAACAATCTAACTCAAGCCTTCTCCTTTGATGCTTGATAGGGGATATACTTGGGTTGCTTTCTGACTCTAAGAAAGCATGTGCTCTCCTAGCTTAATGTCTAGGTGAATGATAATGCCTATTATCACTTCTTGATTTCATTGATCCTCTGTGATCATCCCTCCTATCATGAGGTTTGTGCTATCTTTCCTACCTTGTATTAGATTCCTTATTGATTTTCCTCCATAAATTGTTCAAACTATGGAACAATTGAGTGTTCATAAGGTTATGCTCTTCTTGGGCTCTTATTAGCCTTTCATTATAATCCCCGTAACTCTACACTTCCATCCTCAAACTCTTCATAGTTTCAACCAACTCTATTGGCTCTACTATGGTTTTATGTCCATTTGATTCAGTTTCTGCATTTTCCAAACTAATATGTAGACCTCTAAATTTCTCTTCATGGTTTGAAGCTCCCTGTGCCTCTTCCATATCTTTGGTATTCATATATAAACCTAATCTATTATGCCTATACCCCTAAGTCTATGAAATGTGCAAGAAACCATTGTTGTTAGAATTATGCATAATGTATTTTTTTTATTTTTTTTTAAACTAGGCTACAAGTCCCCCCTCATCTAAGTTGATAAGGAAAAACGATGCACTAATTCAATTTATGAGCCTTTAGATGTAACTTCCTTTGAATTATCTTTCCATTGACTACTCTCTTGTTCAATTATGAACTCTGAGCTGAAAGTTACAACTCTTTGAAATTAATAGTTTTGTCCCTTTTATGCACTTTTCTCATTCGTGCAATTATTCTTAAAGGTAAACTTTTTTTAGCTGTAGAGGAAAATCCTTCGCGAAACAAAAAAAAACTTTTGTATCAAGCATAGGTAGTATTCATGAAGGTAAACACACAACAACCTTTAGTTTTTTGTTTTGATGCTTTAGTCACTTTCTGCAACAATATGGAACTGTCAACTTTGTTCTTTTTGTACTTTTCCCATACTTGGAATTTTTAGCTAAACTGGTTATCTCACAAATTGAGAAAAATTGGGAAATCTTTAGTAGGAGAAAGTTTTTTGTATTGTTGAGGTAGAATTTTTTCTACAAATTTTCTTATAGTTTTGTGATTTGGGGTCACTTTTCATCCTCTGAAGATTTCAGAAATCCCCAAAAGTGGCATGGAATAGTGGATTTTCCCATGTTTTGAAATCTCCACTCTACATAGTTGGGAATTTGGACTAAATCCCAACTAGGTATATTCATGCCTAGTCCTTTTCCTTGTTGCCCAAATTTCACCTGCAACAGGGTTGTCATTGAGCACCACCCTCTTCTTCAAAAAATACTAATATACATTTTCTGGAAAATTGGAGAAGAAATGGCCAATGGCCCTCATTGGAATTTTTCTAGACCTTGACACTATAGACTTAACCCCAAAATTTCACCTAATTTAGAGTTATTTTGCTCATGTTATGGCCAAAACAAGTTTTAAGTTTTTGGCTCCAAAGTTTTTTTTTTAAACATAGGACATCATTTGTTGATGTGGCATCCTTGTTGAAGTGGCATGACACATGTATGTCGATGTGGTAGTGGGGTCATATGTGTCATGTCCCACATTTAACGTGTCATCCATCTTGCCACCTAGGTGCTCTGTCACCCTCCGAGCTTCTTCCTTTTCATTTTTCTTATTTTTTCTTTCATCTTTCTCTCTCCTCTTTACTTTATCGAATTCATAGCCCAACTACATCTTTTTCCTTTTTCCACCAGGTGGAATAATCCCAGCTACTCATGTGACATCAAAAAAATCATATGTTTGAAAATCCATTTCGAAATCAAAAGTGCTCGACCGATAATGAGACAAGATGCCTTCGAACAATCAAATGGTGAAGATTGATTCGATATGATGGCTCAGATTTAGTTCAAAGCTGGAATTAATTGGAGGTCAAGGATTTCCTCTGCTTCGGAATATACAATGGCCAATATTCATTGTGATCAACAATGGAGATTGGGATTTGACTACAAAGGTGATCGACCCTTGCAAGGTATTTTCCACCCAAAGCATGACTTACATTCAGTACAATCAACAATGGAGATTTAACTCGAAGTTAGAAATAATCACCTGTTAACGAAGTGACTTATGCGTGAGATATATGATGGCTATCCTTCATCATGAACAACGATGGATATTGGATCTTTGGTCCAAAGATTATTGACCCTTAATGAGCTATTTTCTTCCCGAGACATCCAATGGTGGAGGCTGATCTAATCTAATGGTCTAGATCTTCTTCAGAGTTGAAAGTGCTCAACCATTAGTTGCAATATTTGCACTTGGAATATCTAATAGTTGATGCTCATCATGATTAAGGGATTAGATTCACTTTGGGGTTAAATATGTGCACAGGAAAACGAAAAAGTTGGTGCCCAAAAGATCTAACAGTTGAAGTTGAACTGATTAGACGATCGAGATCTAATTCAGCTTTGAAAGTGCTTGACCATTAGAGACAATATTGCACCCAAAGTAAATCTACAGTTGACACATGTACACCATTTTTCAACTTGGCTACCCCTAACGCCTCCACGTCACCTAGTCATCCACATCATCAAGAAACTTCAAAATTCCCAATTTTCATTTTTTTTTTTTTAAATTCCAATTGATAAAAAATGCCTATTTTTACAATTTTTGCGATCGCCATGAAATTTGCAGGCTTGGATCTGAAATTGTCCCTTTTCTTCACCGAATTTGTTCCCGCAACTATCAAATTGAATCTTTTACCTATCAATTTGACCTTTCCAAAACAATTTTCATGATGAATTATGTCTAAAATAAGGGATTTTCACCCAATCCACATTTTTTTCAAATTTATGCAAGGCAAACTTTGTAACTACAATTTTTATTAATTTCATGCCTCATTCCTCAGAACATATGAGAAATTCAACCCATAGTTTTTTTTTATTTCTCATCTCTATATGAAATTTCCATATGCTATTTTTTTCTTCAATTATTCCACTGTGGCATTCTATCAAACTCTTTGAATGAAACCTACATATTTTTCCTCTGTGTGCTAAATTATGGCCCATACAACACGAGTGTTGTAACCTTCACTTTAATACCACATTATAACATTCCCAATACCATCTACTCATTGTTGAGAGTATGGGGTACTTTTGAATTTCACAAATTTTCCATTAACGTAATAGATGGTTGTGTAGGGGCGTTGGTCTAGTTTTGGTAAAAACGATTTTGGAAGCAATTCCAATCTACTAGATATCAGTTGCTTGGGTTCCAAAAGGTTTTATGGAAACCATTAGGAAATATGCTACAAGTTTATATGGCATGGAGAGCAAAAAAAATAAAGGATTGGTGTTGGTCTCATGGAAAACGTCGGCATTACCAAAATCCCTTGGAGGATGGGGCCTCAGAAATTTCATTTACATATCATTAAATAAAATAAACAACTTAATTTTAAAAATCAAAAGAAATTAGAAAATTTCATTTCCATATTATTAAATAAAATAAACAACTTTAAAGAAACTAGAAAATTTCATTTCCATATTATTAAATAAAACAAATAACTTAATAAATCAAATTAATTAATTTAAATTTATAACTCATAAATCAAATTTCTCTAAATAAATAATAATGATCATTATGATGAACTTAAACATTAGAGGTTTAAGTTATAAAGTTTAATACATTTTAACACCATTAAACGTTAGAGGTTTAAGTTATAAAGTTCAATACATTTTAACACCATTGAAGACATTTTGCAAACCCACTTCTATACAAGATACATGCTCATTTAATAAAATGTAATGAATTTAGATTTACAAGTACGAGATTTGATTCCTTATAGACTCTACAAGTACGCTGCGGGATAAATCATCGGTTAATACAGAATATAACATACGCCAAGCATTAGCCTCGAGAG
>SNQJ01S0018577.1:49067-64970 GCA_010110895.2 Picea sitchensis | reverse complement strand
TATATATAAACCATCATCTTTATTATTAAAACATAAACCATTTTTTTTTTAAATTATACATTTTTTTAATGACCTTTCGCATGTATATGCCTTGCAACCTCACTTTCCCACATAAGATGCATTCTTACTCAGTAAAACATAGACACTTCATCAAAGGCTAAACATTAATTAAAACACCCCATTCTTTTGTGTTTTTCTCTTTTTTTGTTGTTTTTTTTTGGTTGAAATATGAAACTTGTGATCTCACTACATCAAAAATACGATCTCAGTAATTTAAAAATACATGTTTTCGTGGGTTTCTCAATCAACTCAAAAATGTAAATGTAATTCTATCGACTAAACATCATAATAATAATCAAAATAAATAAATAAATAAATACAATCTCACTAATTTAAAAATATATGTTTGGGTTTCTTAATCAACTTAAAATTAATTAATATAGATTCATTTTAATAAAAAATCTATTTAATATAAAAAATTATCAAAAATCAAAATATAAATTTTTATTTTTGAAAAAAAATAATTTTATTTTAAAAAGCAAAATTACATTTTATATATGTTTGAGCATTTCATCCATATCCTTGGGATTCCAAGAAGTTCAAAATAAAAAAGAGGGCCAATACATCATTTTGTCCATCATATTTTACTCGGACGTGTCACATGTAAGTTCACTATTGTTCAAATAATATATAACTATCTAATGTAAATTCCAATAGTCCGCTAATACAAAACATATAAGGCTATAGCCCAAGAAAGGGACACGCCCTTTAAATACAAACATAGAAAATTGTGTTCTTATATTTTAGTGTACAATAAGATAAGAGGAGCAGGTTTCATGGCGATCGCTTCCTCCCACAGTCTTGTTGACTTCCTTCAAGATGCCAAGATGTTCTTACCTGCAATAATGGTTCCATCAATCTTTGTGATTACTGTCTCCTTTATTGATGGTTTTCTCTTCCTGAGTAGGAGTTAGTAGAGCCAATTTTTAGGAAGAAATTCAGGCGTACCCGTTACCACTGACAGCTTCTTTGACTGCGTAGGGATGTCTTCTCTACAACGTCAGAGTTAGTAGAGTCTAGTTTAGTTCCACCTATCGTTTCATTGTCTTGTTTCTCATTGGGAGGACACTTTGATTGCTTCAGGTCCTCTTTCGACCTTCCTTTACTCTGAGAACTTTATAAAGTTTTAGATACCTTCGTGTTGAAGTCTTCTGGACAACTTACTGGACTTGTCTTTCCTAGGAGTTGGTTTCTGCTACCTGGGTCTTAGTCTTTGTGATTTTACCCCTTTTCTCATCGGTTTGTGATCCTGATCCCTCAGACTACTATCCTTCCCGGTTATCTGGTTATTTTATTTTACCTTGGACTCCTGAGACTAACCCTGATTCAATGGGATTGGTTCCCTACTCTGACAACGCTGTCTTACTTGGGATCCTTGACTGTCCTTTTTCTAGGCTTAGTGAGTCTTTGTATTTTACCATGAATCTGGGGGTGGTTGCTGACGTTACAAAGGACATCAATAATCTGATGGACCCATAGGACGAGGAAGAATGGAACAGGTTAGGATTCTTTAGTAAGGCTGACAGGGTTGGGGTGTCTTCTTCTCTCCAGTCCTTTAATCATTCCTTGCAGCCCACTGGTGATTCTATCGGTCGTAAGAATTTATTGGCCTCGGGTAGTTGCTAGGAACGTCCTCTTTTCAACCCTTCTTCTACTGGGGGTGGTCCACCTGCGACGTATTGTTTCCCATCCTTTCAACCACCTCAGGCCCCTGTCCATCACTGTAGAAAAGGGGTTCTAGATGAAGTACTGGACGATCGGGTAAGGAGGCCTCTTATCAACGGTGTTCAGAATGGCATTCTGAAAAGGGTGTGGAAACCAAACAAGAGAGTGAGAAAGATGGTTTTAGGTGATGATGTCGGGCTTGAAGAGACTTGCAGGCTTTCCCTCTGTGGATTGGTAGGAATAATGTCTTACGCTTACCTAGCAGACAACTTTGTCATTGCTTGGGTTCATAAAAATTGGAAACCTATTCTCGATTACATTCCTGAGATTCATTACCTCACGAAAGGGTGGATAGGTTTTATTTGCAGAACCCCGGAGGATGCGTCTATTTTATTGGACAGGTTCTGGGTTCTAGGGTGAAGTTCACTAATGGTGAAAAGGTGGAGGGTGGCCTTTGATCCTGTCACTGAATACTTTCAACTTAGGCATTTGTGGGTATTATTACCTGCTTTACCTCTGCATTTTTGGAATGAGGGGGCCTTGATGGAAGTTGGCAACACTTTGGGTCGTTTCATTTCATTGGATACTGCGGCTATGGAATCCCCAGCTAGAAAAGTGGGCAAGATTTTGGTGGAGATTGATATTCGCGAAGGATTGACTGAGATGATGGACATAGAGTGGCGAGGGAGGCATACAAAGCAATGTTTAGATTATCAGGGCATACCCTTCAGGTGTAGATGGTGTCATAGCATTGGCCATCTTCGAAGGGAATGTCCTGGAAAAGTCTTTGAGGAGAAGTCTGAAGAAACTTTGGTCCAGGAAGACCCGCCGACTTATATGGATGAGGATTTTAATTCAGGGGTCCCTCCTCACTTTTCAGCAACTGCGACTGACCTTCTCTCATCTTCAACAAATACTCTCTCGAGTAAGTTAATGCAACATTGTCCTTCTCTCTTTTATTCATTAACTGAGGGGGAAAATGTAGCTATCAACAACTCGAACTGGATGTTACGATCTACTTCAGTTTCCAAAGGGGGTGCCGAGAGTTTACTAAACTATCAGTGTACCGACAAGGATATTCATCACACTAGGGTGGAAGGGGTTCGTCCCTTTATCACTACTGTTGATCCTCCATCTGTGAGTCGTGATCCCACTCTCTCCACTACTAATGTGGTGAGTGTTTCCTCTCAATATACTATGGAGCTGCGGTCGTTTGGTGTGGAAGAGGCCATAGAAGGAGCTCTTCTTCTAGGGGTAAGGCCTGCTCACTTGCCATCCCACTTTTCTGTAGCTAGTTTGCCAGTCACACAAACTACGCTCCATGAGGCTCTTCCCCCAGTCTCCTGTGTAGCGGGACCCTCTTTTCAAGTACAGTAAAGGGCCTTGAATAGAGAGCAACAACTTTTACATTCGGCAGGGGTCTTTCCAGTTACAGACCGTTCGAAGGTGAGACTTTCGACCTCTTCAGATTCTCCTCCTTTATAAGGTGCACCCATTACCGAAGTCTAAGGGAGCGAGGAGAGGGTATTTGTGGCTCCCCACAACCCTACTCCACTTGATGGGTATGATTCTCCATTGGAGGTGGGTGCAAGAGAACCAGAGGAGACTGAGAGCACCATTAACTCATTACTAGATTCATTGATTCCAGGTATAAAGGTCAAGGAATAGGCTATTAAACTACCCACTTATATAGGGGGGACTTGCATCGATAGTGGGGAGTCTTTTGGGAATACAAACTCCAATAACTATCAGGCTAGCTAGCGGAGAGATTTTACTTGGTCGAGGGGGTTAGGAGCTGAGATCTCCCCCATCAAGATGAGAAGTGTCCGGAAAAACCAGTTACAACGTTCAGTGAAGATCTCAGAGTCTACACCTTCATCCAGTGATACTGGGCCACTTAGAGCAGTGAAAGCCTTGGTGAGGGAAAATTGATGTTGTTTCTCTCCCTAAACATTTGATGGATCGGAGGCACCCTCAAAGCTTCTTCTATTCAACGTTGTTTAGCACTTACCCACCTGGAGATCATTTTCTTCCAAGAAACTTTAGTCTCAGCACAAAAATTGAGGGATTTTCTGCTTTCTTTCAATCCAACGTGGGTTGTTTCCTTGGTAAGCTCTTTGGGCACCTCTGGTGGATTATTGGAGGTGTGGGACCCTAACCTGTTCGATCTGGCTCCTTCTCTTACGGTGGGGGGCATTTTATTATCAGGTAAGAGTCTTATTTACCAGAGAAAAATTACTTTACTTAATATCTATGTGCCCTGTAACAATCCGACTCCATTTTGGAATACACTGGAGGACAGTGGAATCTTTACACTAAATAATCTAATTATAGCTGGAGACTTTAATCTCCTCCTTTCTCCATAAGAGGCATGGGGGGGAACCGAACATGCATAGTGGATGGTTATTATAGTAATATTTTTTCAACAAATCACCTCATTGACATTAAGCCGACGAAATTGCTGCCAATCTGGAGGAATGGCCGCCAGGGTCTTGAAGCCATCTCTAGAAGATTAGACGGGTGTCTAGTTGCTGAATCACTTCTTTCCGAAGTTGGATTTTACAGGTCATGGGTCAAGATGCCCTTTGTCTCCGACCATGCTCCTGTCCTCTTACAAGAAGAACTTCCGCCTGCCATCAAAGTTTATCCATTTAAATTTAATGAGCATTGGCTATGCTCAAAGGATTACTTAGCCATTGTGGAAAGTGTTTGGAGAGATCCGCTTTACCTATCTGAAAGAGGCAAACAGAAACAAGTCATTTGGAAACTTCAAGGCCTAAAAGAAGCTACTAAATTATGGAACAAAGATCCGCAGAAAAAGAATAAAGAAAAACTGATGTTGATCGAAGCTGAAATAAAAACTTACTCTGATATTATAAGTCATGACTATAATGAGGAAGGAACAAAGGAAATACCGAGGTGTCTAGAAATAGAGAGAAATGAACTTTTAAGATCTGAGGAGGAGCACTGGCGATTGCGAAGCAGGGCACTCTAGTTGGTAGGCGGAGATAGGAACACAATTTTTTTTCACAAGTTAGCTAGTCATAACAGAGTTAAAAAACATATTTGGGAAATAATCAGGGATGATGGTGATCAAGTGGTGGATCAACAGGGCCTTAAAGAAGAAGCAGTCCATTACTTCAAGCATTTCTACAATGCATCTTCATTACCTAATATAGAAGAACAATTAAAAATTGTAGATCTTTTCCCAGTTGTGGTCGGTGAAGAGGAAGTGGTAACATTGTACAAATCGGTTACTCTGGCATAATTAAAATCAGTTCTCTTTCTTTGCAAGAAAGAAGAAAGTCCGGGACCGGACGACTGATCAACATAATTTTTTATTTAATTCTTCGATATAGTTGGTGAGGATCTCTTAGAGATGGTCGAAGAGTCCAAACTTTAGGCAAAATCATTGGTGGCCTAAACTCAACATTTTTGACACTGATACCGAAAGTCAATAATCCAAAAACTTTCGAGGACTTCCGCCCTATTTCCCTTTGCAACCTTTGTTATAATCTTATTTCAAAAATCATTTCCAACCGTATCAAGCCTTTTCTGTCAAAGTCTCTCTCTCCCGAACAGATGGGTTTCCTGGAAGGTAGACGCATTCAAGATGCAATTGGGACGACACACGAAAGCCTCCACAGTATCAAAAAGAAGAAGTTAAAATCACTAGTCCTCAAACTGGACTTAAATAAAGCATTTGACTGCATTGATTGGGATCTTCTTAGATTGATCCTTCTAAAAATTGGGGTGGGGTTACATGTGGCCAACTGGATCATGTCTTGCATTACTTCTTCTTCCTTTGCTGTCCTTATTAATGGGGAGGCTACTGATTTTTTCAGAAGCGGAAGGGGAGTCCGATAGGGATGCCCACTATCCCTACTTCTCTTCATACTTATCATGGAGGGCCTCAACTTATTATTAAAAAAAATTCAACCGGAGGGTGCTATCACATGTTTAAAGATTGCCAGCTTCACTATTATCCTACATCTGCTCTTTGTGGACAAAATCCTTATATTATCCAAAGCTAGCCTTACCGAATGGAGAGTGATCGATAAACTACTTATACTTTTTTGTAAAGCCTCTGGCCTAACAGTGAACCTATCTAAATCAACAACCCATTACACTGAGATCTCAGAACATGATCTGGTCGACTTCAAATCTGCCCTTAACTTTACCTTAAGTGATCTTAATACTAGTTTCCGTTACCTGGGATACTATATGAAGACTGAGACACATCGAGCATATAATTGGGACTGGATAGTGGCCAAAATTTCTCACAAAATCAACTTATGGGGCAATAGGTGGCTCTCATTGGCTGGGAGGTTTATCCTGGTTAAATCTGTTCTAGAAGTTCAAACAGTCTATTGGATGTCTTTGGAAGCATTACCCTGCTCGATATTAACCAAAATTAGGAAAATGATATTTGATTTTTTGTGGAATGGCCACCAAGATAGACAAAGGATTCACCTTTGTAGCTGGGAGCGACTGTCTAGACCAAAAAGGAACAGAGGCTGGGGCATTCACGATTTAAATTTTTTTAATCAGTCATTAAATACTGTTACTCTCTGACATGTGCTAAATGTGGAAAGCCTGTGGCACAATGTTGTAAGAGATAAGTATCTCAATAATTCCTCTCTTATCGATTGGCTAAGAAAACCAGAACATAGAGGCGGATCTGTCTCAAGGATCTAGGCTAGCTTACTGCACACTCTACCCATCATTCTCAATTGGATCACGTGGATACCTAGCAACGACACTCTCATAAATATTGGTCGTGATATAATTCTAGGTCTGGGTTTACGTTCCATTCTAAGAAATGACTTACGGTCATTTCTTATTAGTAAACAGATCACCCTCCTCGCGCATGCAACAAAGACGCATAATCATTCTTTATGCACAGAGCGCTGGCAATCTAGTGAATATTTGGGCCTAACAGATCCTTTGGCATCGAAATGGACAGATTTCACTACAGCTCTCAATGGATAAGGCATTACACTGGCTTCCATTAACAAAGACGTATTGATTTGGGCAGGAGGAGACCGGTTGGGGGCATTCACCATAAAAAACTGTTATGAAGCACTTATCTCAACTCGATCCTGGCCGATTTGGAGTGGCTGGAAGATTGACTGTTGGAAATGGTGTACCCAACTTAAAATAATACCTTTTTCCCTATTGGCAACATAAAACAGAGTGCTTACATGGGAAGTACTCCTTAAAAAAGGGTGGATAGGCCCGAGTTAATGTTTTTTATGTAAAAAAAATACAGAAGACACTCCTCATTTGTTCATTCATTGCGATTTCACGAGAAGAGTGTGGGCATCACTTACTCAACATTTAAATCTATCTTCCTGTTGGACTGGCCCATCCTTGGCAGAATGTATGGAAGATTGGATCCAAAATAGGTCAGCATCCAAGGTTCTCCCTTTAATAACGTCCTGGTTTATCTGGAAGGAACACAATCTGGCAATATTCGAAGGGAAGCATCCATCGGTAATTACAGTGGTCATCAAGATTCTAGGTGCACTTCATAAAAGATTGGATGTCATCAAACCCCAGATATTGAGAATAAAACCTCTCTTCAGACTTCAAGGCTACACAATGGCCTTTTTTGATGGGGCAGCGGAGGCAAGGGGCTTAAGATGCAGGGTAGGAGGGATGCTGAAATGTATTGGGGCTCCAGATTATAGATGGATTTTTAGCTGTGGTGTAGGAACCAACACAAAGGCTGAATTGATGTGAGCTTGGGTGTCACTCTGGATTGTGGATCTTCTAAGTATTCATCATCTACAGGTCCTAGGGGATTCTAAAGTAGTCATTGACTGACTTAATAAAAAAAGAAACTTGCAAGCGATCAACATCGAAGGATGGAAGATGAGGATAAGAGAGCTAATGGCAGTCTTTCAAGGCATAAACTTCCAGCATATTTATAGGGAATCAAATGAGGAGGCAGACAAGCTGTCCAATAGAGAAATACACTCTCCCAAAGGTAAACTGATCTATTTTTCATGGGATGGCGAAAGCAAGGGCCCAACAAATCTCATAAACATTTTCTAATTCATGAATCTATTTAGAATGGACTGCATTTGACATCATCTGAAAGTGGATTTGGGACTTCTCCCTTTTTTTGTTAAAGCTTGAGAATAGCAGATTTTTTTTCAGCAGTTTATTCAGGGGCACATTTGGATGGCATGGATGACATGATTGGGTAGAAGCCCTTTTTTTGTAATGCAATTATTTTAGAATGACAATTTATTTTATCAGTCTTATTTACATTTGACGAAGATGTAAAAAAAATTATAATCAATATAATTTTTGAGCGATTTTTCATCTGAAAAAAAAAGAAGAAGATAAGATAATTGGATAATTTTTGAATGTATTATTAAAGAATTTGTGTTCTTATATCTCAGTGTACAATAAGAAAGATAACTGGACAATTCTTGTTTGGAATGCATTTTTAAAGATTTTTTTTAGATTTTTATTTTTATTTTATAAATTAGTATACTTAATCTGTTTTAAAAATGTAAATTTTATTATTTAATTTTTTTAATTATAATAAATTTATATTGAAATTAAAAATATATATTAAATAGATATTTTTTATTAACATTTTTTTATATTTTAAATTAAGGTAACATTTTTTTATATTTTAAATGAATGTATAAGAGTCTTAGAGCTCTACCGCTTTTGATCATCTGGGGAGTTTGGCTGGCATGAAACTCACAAATATTCAAAGACATACCTTCAGCACCAGAGATCACAATGGCTAAGAGTTTTTCTATATGGACCTCTTTTCCCCCAGGAGGTTAGAGTCAAAACTAGACAGTCACAGGAGGTTGAGATTGACAAATCTTCTCCCTGGGTTTTTTTTTGATGGGGCCTCACAACACAATCATTGTGGGGGAGGAGGAATCCTCTACTTATCAGACTCCCACTATTACTCTATGACATTTGGCCTTGGGACAAAAACAAACAATTATGCCGAACTATTGAGCCTCAAACTTCTCATTGCCTTTGCCATTGAAAAGGGTTGTCACTCCTTAAATGTTTTTGGGGACTCCTTGAATGTCATAAATTGGATAAGAGGCATAAAAATATGCACAAACACAAGACTTTCTACCTTAGTGGAAGATATATTTCGATTACAGACATCTTTTGACTCACTTATTTGCCAACATGTCTATAGGGAGAACAATAAAGAAGCGGTCCAGAGGTCAAAAGAGTGGATTCATCTGACTATGGGCCAATGGAAAGTAACAAAATATCAAAATGAACAAGTGCAGGAATATACGCATCAACCATTTTTGGAATGATCTCAAATAGACAGTCTCAATACATATTCATAAGAATTTTTATGTATACAAGCTATAAATAATCCATATGAACACTATGTACAAACAATCCAACTTAGGGACTCACTGAGCTACATACAATAGCAATTGAACACATAATCCTTAAAGGGATAATAAGACATTTTGAAAGAACAACTGCAAAAATATAACTCGAGCTACAACAGTAGCAATCGGTTTATAGACTAATGCAACATGAATACACCAAGACTGTATATGCAAAATGTAATTTTGTTCTCAAATGATGAAATAAAATTACGCCTTTTTCTTTGGAATTTTTTTTTAAATGAAGGTAGATTATCTTAATTTAAATAATAAAAAAGATAAAAAAAATTCTAAATGTATTTATGATGATGTGAATTTATGATGATTTGCTATTTTGATCGTCAATATCCATGCATGTTTGCTTATATCATTAGCTTGGGCTCTATTTGACATTCATCTCCATTGTAGTGAAGCCCCTGGCTTTACTCCTTTCATCATTGTTGGTGGAATAATAGCTTCCTTTTCTCCTGTTGCCATGTAAATAGTAATTTTCTTTGCTACCTTTTCTATGTAAAAATATTAATAACATCAATACAACCAGATTTAGATTCTAGAAGATCAAATCCCTGTACACTAATTGGATCCATGATAGCCATATGCAATTTAGTTGACCACTATGAAAAGCTACCCTGGATCATATCACATTTATATATGACATAGAATTGCTTCGAAAATTAAATTTGAATTGGCTACTTCAAGTTGCCTCAAAATGGGTTGAAATATGGACAAACCTTTGACATCATTAAACAAACATGGATTGATCAGAATTATGACACATAGCATGTATGCTTAACCATAGTCGTGGTCTGGGCGATGTCACGTTGGGATAGAAACAATTTTCATTTGGCAAAACAATTTTCGTCTGACCATGACGTGCTGGGCTGGAAACAATTTTCGTCTGCCACAATTAACAATTAACAGGGACTTGCTTTCCCTTTGTAGCTCCCCTACCTTACCATAATTTCTATAACTGCTATAGGAACTACCTTACCATCATCAAATATCACTTCATTAAGTTAAATTGTCATTATATGATAAACAAGGATCACCTAAAAGGTAGAAAAATAATATATCGATATCTTAATAAACTAAGTAGATGTGAGGAGTTTTTTTATTATTATATTTGAGTGATTAAGTTACAACTTATTATTTTTCTAAAGTCATTTAAAATTTTCACATAAATTTAATTATAAAATATATATTTAAAAAAAAATTATTAATCAAATTTTAATAAATAATTTATCATTATTATTTTGACTATTAAATCACAAAGCAAATGTATTAATTTATCACTATCATATTTATAATTGAATTGAAAATTAATTTTATTCAATTTTTTGAAAATGAAATAAATTAAATTACTTTAGTCTTCATGTTATCATTATCATCATCTTCACAATTAAATCAAAAATTAATTTTTTGAAATTGTAAATATGTTTTTAATTGCACAAAAATGCTATATTTTTTTTTTAATATAAAGTTGCATATGTATAGGATTTGCTTCTGCCTCACTTCTTTACGAGATATACACATTTATTGAATAGAATGTGAGTATAAAGTTTAAAACTAGATTGCCTTGTTTCTTTTGTACTTCCAACATAAAATTACTCATTATATTGATATATAATTTGTTCTCTTGACAAAGTCTACAAAGCATGCTCAACGCAGTTCTAGTCTATAGACCATACACTAAAAACATATTCTACCATTGACCCAACAGAACCAGAGAGTCATCAAAGATGAAAACTAGCACGCAAGCTACAAAAAGAGATTAAAAAAAAAAACCCAGTGGCTGCTCGCCCCCAAAGGACCTCAAAGTGTTAACCAAACACCGCACGCCCCCAAAGGACCTCAAAGTATTTACCAAAACACTGCATGCCCCAGTGAGGACCTCAAATCTCTAGCCCAAACCTCTTCTTACCAAGGAAAGCGGACAAAAGAGGTTGGAAAAAACCACAAACCTGTCCAGTAGGGAAAATACCCATCACCCACAAYGAATGGAAGCAAATCTACAGAAACAAAACCTCCCTCGCCGCAACATGGTCACTGACACGCATCTGGAAAGGTGGTCCACCTTGTAGCCTTGCACTCCCTTGAAGAYGCACATGCCATCGACTGCACACRCCGCCAACCACCTTGCAGTCCCACTCCCTTGAAGTTGCTCACGCCCAAGTTCTCACTCGCCCTTCACCATGGAGTTTTTTGGGATGTGGCTAGCGAAACCCTAGCCACAGAGCCCCCCAACTTCTCGCTCTGCGTTCAGGACCGCGCACCCTTGAAGATGACCACGTCGCCGAGCACCTTGCATCCCTGATCCCTTGAAGCAGCAGCCTCACGGACCCTTGAAGATGCACACGTCGCCGACCACCTTGTAGCCCCGCTCCATTGAAGCTGCTCCCTGGAGATTTCTGGGATGCGACTAATGAAACCCTAACCGCAAAGCCCCTCAGACCTAAAAGAAACTCTCCTTGCAACTCCAAAAATTTGTTTCTTTCATACTTACATTTACTTCTTTACGATACATACATATTTATTGAATATAATGTAAGTATAAAGTTTAAAACTAGATTGTCTTGTTTCTTTCGTACTTGCATTTACAAGCATACAATTTAAAATTGATTACCTTAAGTATAAAATTTAAAATTAAGTATAAAATTAAAATTGATTACCTTAAGGATCTTTGGTAAGGGCACGCATCCGGAAAGGTGGTCCGCCTTGTAGCCTCACACGCCCTTGAAGATGCACATGCCATTGACCGCACACATCGCTAACTGCCTTACAATCCCGCTCCCTTGAAGCTGCTCATGCCCAAGTTCTCGCTCGCCCTTCTCCCTGGACTTTTCTGGGATGCGGCTAGCAAAACCCTAGCCGCAAATCCCCCCACCTTATCGCTCCGTGTTCAGGACCGCGCACCCTTGAAGACGACCACACCGTCGAGCGCCTTGCATCCCTGCTCCCTTGAAGCAGCAACCCCGCGTGCCCTTGAAGACGCACACACCGCCGATCACTTGTAGCCCCGCTCCATTGAAGCTGCTCTCTTGAGATTTCTGGGATGCGTCTAGCGAAACCCTAACCATAGAGTCCCTCGGACCTAAAATAAACTCTCCTTACAACTCCAAAAATTTGTTTCCTTCATACTCACATTTACTTCTTTACAATATATACATATTTATTAAATAGAATGCAAGTATAAAATTTAAAACTAAATTACCTTGTTTCTTTCGTACTTGCATTTACAGATATATAGTTTAAAATTGATTACCTAAGTATAACTTTAAAATTGATTACCTTCAGGATGTTTGGTATGTATATGCCTTGCGACCTTACTTTCCCATATAGTATTGTTATTCAATAGAACATAGACATTTCATTAAAGACTCTAGTTTAGCATAGAGTGAGTATTATATAAAACACCTTACGTTTTGGGTGTTGTCTTTATTTTTTTGGTTTTTCTTTTAACATATTTTTATTGAATTTTGAGACAAGCAATCTTACCATCTTGAAAATGCAACTTCGTCCACTTAAAAATGTGATTTCAGGGTTTCTCAGGGTCTTTGAATCAACCCATAATATAGAAATGCAATCTCATCAATGAATCATACATAAATCAAAGATTTATAATTTGTTGCATTCTAGTCCGAGTGGGGGTGTTTTAGTTAATACTTAAGCAATGTCCTTTGGATTGGCCTTTTCATACAAACTTACATGTGAAGTGCAAAGTTTAAGGTTTGATTTATTTTGAGTCCTATAGAAATATTTATATACACCTTACAAGCTCGCTTTCCAATAAAAGATATGTACTTATTTTAATGGAGGCATATTGTTGATGTTAATTATATTTTTATTATAAAATTTATTTATTTTTTAATAGAAATTGGAAGAATTTGTATGAAATTGGAAGAATTTGTATTATAAAAGTTGTAGTTGAAGCTAAATAACAAGATTACAAAAGTTGCTAGTCTTAGATTTCAAATAAAATAGTCATTTCTTTATCTCTCAAGAACAAAGTATACATATGTCCATAAGTACTACATCCCAATATTTGTAACATGTATATTTTCTTAAAAAAACACCTAAAATTCTAATTACTTTGCATAACATAAGATTTAGCAAAAGACATGGTGACTATTTTCCTCTTCAACCCTAGGTTGGTTGGATGAGATTCTTCATTTCCAATATCCATATCTTCAAGCATCTAATGAATTGTATCATCCTCCTTGATCTCCACATGAATAGAGTTTGTAGACTTCTTGTAGTTGGAGGCTGATAACTGAGAACTTTTGATTAAATTGAGAACCAAATTTCTAAGCATGTTGCAATATGCTTCCAGGGTGTCAATTTGTTGTCTCTATTGTGCTAATGTGTTCATGATTATGGAATTTTGAGAAGTGCAATGATGCTCATGATTATGGAATTTTGAGAAGTGCAATGGTGTTCATTCTCATGCACTTTTGATGTCACTAAGAAAATAGAGGTTTGATTGCATTGGATGGACTTTTCATGCCTACAAAGGACTCTCCAAATTTCTTGAGTTTCCCTATAATCCATGAAACCAATATAAATAACAGAACATAGATGCCAACTCTTGACATGGATGATCTCATATTTTGGCTTAAAACCTTGAACTAAAGCACCATAAAAGCCCCATTGCACACCCAACTAGACAAAGCCACCATGTTGATTAACACATTGATGAGACCAAGGAGCCCTCTAACATGTAGAATGAAGAAGCGAGAACGCTTGGCAACGGTGCCCCAAAACACCAATAGGTAAAAGACCCTTGAAATTAACCCCCAAAATAACAATAACATACACAAAGACATTTCAAAATCCAATGCGTTTAAATTCCCCCACACAAAACCCAAATTCCAAAAGCTAGAGCATTGAAGAAATTCTATAAGCAAGTGCAATCTGAACCGAAACCCTTAATACATAAATTCCATAAATGATCGACAAACTAAGGGACATTATTACCAATCTGTTGCCAAGTAGTGAATCCTTGCTCCAACCTTTGGTGCACATTCCCAGCTCAAAATCAATTATCCCACCACGTTAGAGATAAACCTTGACACAACATTCAAAGGATAGGATGAAATTAAGTTTGGGCATGTGAAGGATAGATGTGCAAGCCTTTTCATATCTTCAGACCTCATATGTGATCCATTGCATTTGTTGTTAGAACATGTGGTGCATTAAAGTGGCGATACATGCCTCCATTTGGGAGATATGGTTGATTAAGGATTTGGTTGATAAACCAAACCCCTAATTTTCCTAAGCATCCCAATTTTAAAAGAAGTGTCCTCATTTGCTAGATGATTGTGGTCTCGAAGGACCTGTTAGAACAATAATTTTTGGAAGTTGCTAGCTTCCTTCTAAGAATGAGCTATAATGGAGGCAATCTTGCTATCAGAGAAGGGGGATTTTGACAACATTAATTCAAAAATTGTGCTTGAATCACCATTGACGATCAATCTCTTAATTCTTGATTTAATTGCTAAGAGTAAACCTTGTAGAAGTGCATAGACTTCAACTTGATTGTTTGTGGATTCTCTGAGACCCCGAGTAAAGATCAACTCTAGTTTTCCTCTAGGATCTAAAATGATCTCCTGCACTTGCCACCCCTATAAAATTTAAAATTAACATAGATCCATCTTAATCCCAAATCTATTAAGTATAAAAAAGTATAAAAAATTTGAAATATAAAACTTTTGCTATTTAAGCTAAAATGAATTTAATATTTTTAATTATTAAGAAGAGGGAAAATTTAAATTAAACCTTTATTTCTTTAAAAGATATATTTATATTAATTTATTTTTTAAAATATAACAATAATATTCTTTATATAAAATATAAATATAAATTTAATTATATTATATTATTATTATCACACTTATTTATTTCTTTAAAAGATATATTTATATTAATTTATTTTTACGCCGTACACCTATTGACAATGGGCACATTTAATATGTTTTTAGTGATTAATCAGTTTTGTATGGACAAGATTAAATATTGTTGGAATATTTTTAGTCGTCCCAATAAATCAATGGTTGTGATTTCAACCACTAACTTCCTCACTATTATAAAGACATCCGTTTACATGTTTATTTTTTTACTTTTATTTAATCATATTTGAAATTTACTATGATAGGTAGTGGATTGCCACTTCTGAGTGATTAATGTTTCATTTTATAGAGAGCCCAAGTTCACCAGCCACTATTTTTACTACAACTATTATTNTTACATGTTTATTTTTTTACTTTTATTTAATCATATTTGAAATTTACTATGATAGGTAGTGGATTGCCACTTCTGAGTGATTAATGTTTCATTTTATAGAGAGCCCAAGTTCACCAGCCACTATTTTTACTACAACTATTATTCACTGGGTTGGATTTTCCTACCTGAAGCTCTTACACCATCGGTTATTATACGGAGGGTTATGCGGTTATTTAATGCCCAGAGTTCGATTATTTCAACGACCACGAGTGACTTGTGACTGTGCTAGTTTAAAATATAACAAAATTATTTTTATATAAAATATAAATATAAATTTAATTATATTATTATTATCACACTTCTTTCACTATAAGTTATAAAAATAAACTTTACCTTTTCAAAAAACTTCTTTCATAAATTTATTTAAAAATGAAAATACCTCACCACTAAGCTAAAGGTGCTTGCCCTTAAATTTTTGGGAAGCTCCCATTAGTTGACCATATGGTTCATGTGATATGAAAATGTATATATCACAAAGTGGTTTGTCCGAACGGTAGTTGTC
>SNQJ01S0018577.1:30808-44387 GCA_010110895.2 Picea sitchensis | reverse complement strand
TACGTTACAAGTATTTATAGCAAAATACATGGTCACAATCAAATCTCTATGATTGCCATCCAACCTACCTCACCATCAACAAATATCATTTTACCAAGCTATCTTTATATAATATTCATATATGTTTGATGGTTATGGGCATGAGGACTAAGTATTGTGGGTAGCTTTCACTGTGGTTCTTTTGTTTGTATGTTGAGAAATTTGTGGTTGTGCTTATGTTGAGAAAGTTGTGGTTATTTTGTCTTTGCCTTTTATGTTTAGAAAATTCAAAAGTGAAAAAGATTAGCTCACAATCAATATGTTGAACTTTTGTTTGTTTATATTTTTAAGGATTATATTTTTGAGTTTGTTATTAATAATTTTATTTATTTTTTAAAAGTTTAAGAATATTTTTTAAAAGAGATAAGATGTTAAATGCTTATATGATATCTCCACGTGGATGAAAATGGTATTGGTAGAATAGGGTGCTTAGTTTTTAATGATTAGTACTATGTTTGAGGGTGGTGTGGTGTGCTAAGATTTGCCTCCTTTATTTGTTAGGGCAATAGATTCCAAATTTATTCTTCCATTACAAAAATGAATTTACCAATAAAATGTTGAATTCATTTGGATAGACTATGCATGATTTTGACTAGTACATATTCAAGCGCAAACAATGCGAGGGCAAAATTAAAAGATGCACTTTGGGAATTGAAGATAACATAATTCTCAAGTACAATTAAAATCAAAGAGATAAACACCATTCAAACTCAATTTCCCTCTTTCAAACAAAATTTTGAATCTACCCATTTCACACACATAGTTCATGCAATATTACGCTTCAACAAATTCATGCAAAGAAAAATGCAAACAAAATCAATATATTGTTGATGTATAAATTCTAGTGACACACTTTCATGCCCAACATCCACCTAAATACATATGCATAATCTATTCTAAAAAATCCATTGAATTCAAAAATAGAATTATGCCTAATTCACAATCAATCATTCTCATTCTAATTGCATTTAAATTTCTACTTAATAAAATGAAAAACAAAGATTAATAACATGCATAAGAATATATACTAGAGATGCATAAGAATATATACTAGAGACACATAAGAGAAAATATTTTTTTTAATATTTATTCATCAATCGGTTACAAATGAGTATTTTTTCCAACCACCCATAGACAATTTATTGTAGATTCCACCCCCAAACCAAAGCTATGAGACCACAAGGGCACAACTCTAATTCTAAAATGTTTCACACAACCCAACCCTCCATGCTCAAGTACATAAATCTCGACTATCCATGTCAATTTCTCACACTATAACCACTATAAATATGCAAATCCACCCTCAACTAAGCACATTCTTTTTTATTAGCCCCACACAATACCAAGAAAGTAATCCCCTTCTCTAAAAACATAGTCCCTCGGGAAATCCTTTCCCCTCCATTACTTTAGTGCAAGCAAGGGAATCTCTTCTTATGGTTCATATGCAATTCCTATAGATAATATTATGTTTGATTATGGTTAACTCTAAAACAAACATAATGTTGCTGACTAATGGTTTTGCCAATATCTCATCTCATTTACAACCATTCACATTCTTTTACTAGCTACTAGAAATTGCTGGTCTTAACTTAGACATTCATGGGTATTTCTAGACATGGTTTTGCATATGGATGGCGTCAACTCAAGGGTAGAATGAATGAAGAAGAATCTTGCATAACATTAGCTATTATACTCCAAGTTTGAAATGAGACCACGTGCCTTCAAAGAAGACCATGTATCCTTCACTGGGACAACTAGTTGTTAAGGTTGGAAATACTTTAATTTACCTAGGAAAAGGAAAAGTTAGGAAAACTTTGATTTGAAACATGTTTACGTATTGGATCTAGTTTCACTCCAAACAATGGGTTGATTTCAACATGCAAAAGTGACTCTCCAAAGTAATAGGTTTAATGGATTTTTTTGTTTTAGGATAATGGTTGCATCTCCTTCATAAAGCTCCTTTATAAGTCAAGTCAAATCCTTGTTATCAATACCTTGAAAAGATTTTGTACATGTGGAGGTAAGGATGCATATGGAGGGTAGACAATTCCTCCACACTCTATACCTCACATTAAAAAAAGAGACTAAGTCACAAGAGGGAAAAAAGGTTAGGGAAAAAGGCGTGGAGGTTAGGCTATACAAATATTTCAAAAACAAGAGGTTTGGCTATGTGGAAGAATGGATAAATTAGAGGGAGGCAATACTTTCATACTTTGCACTCCACATAAATAAAATCTAATACTAAAGTGAATTCAGATTTAACAATGCAATGCAAACGAGCAAAGTGAATTCAGATTCAACAATGCAATGCAAACAACCAAAGGTTCAAAGTTTACTTAAGGGCTATGTAAAGTTGGTGATGGGGCAATGTAAATGTAGAGGCAACGTAAACTTGGGCCTTAGAGGAAGTAAAACTCAACCCTTTGCAATGTGGTAAAAAAAAAACCTTTATAGAAAGCTTAAGAGAATAGTTGAGGCCTACCTGGTAGATAGTATGGCCATGGAAAATGATGACATGTGTATAGATTGTTGAATAAGAAAATGTCATGTGGAATCCAYCTTAACAATGGTAACCTTTAAAAGAGGAATCAYAATGCCAAGAATTCATTACAGAAGGTGKGTATATTAGGTGTTTCATTAACAACATTTAGTGTGTTTTCTAAGAAGATGAGGAGGTAGTTGTAACRTYGCCTTAGGGGGTCTCTTTGTCTTCTTGGAGAAATTAAAATGGTGAAGGAAGGTAATAAAGACATCCAACGAGTTATCGCACATATTGTAGTTTGGGCAAAGCCCAACCCAAACCACAAAGGTGTGACAACTATGAAAGTATTTACCCACTGTCACCTTAGATAAACACTCCCCTCACTTTAGTGATGATAGAATCACCACAAGGGGGGAATCCCGAATGACCCTAGGGGGGTTGCGATGGAAAATGAAAGGAGATGGAGGATGCCCCTGTAGGTCAAGGTCAAGAGTGGAGGTGAGGCTTAAGAAAGAGTCTCGTGAGAAGGTAGATGATTGCCAATGGTGATGTACTTGTAAAACAATGTTAGCCCTACCAAGAACAAGACAATATATAGAAAATGAAGCCTCGAAACCAAAGGGGATTCAACAAGAAACCTTGTAGTCCCAGATTGCAGTAGTATATATATATATATATATAAGAGCTGCAAATTGTACCATCAAAATCAAGAGCAAGATGTTGGAAACAAAGCTAGCAATGAGTATATAAATTTTCAATGATTAAAACAAGACCTTGATAGCAATTAGAGGGTTGTTAGTTAGTGTTATCAACAATATTTGTAACAACCTTATGGCTGTAGCAAACATTTGCTACAACAACAATCTCTAGCCACTAAAATCAACAAATTACAATCCACCCAAACAATAGCATTTAACTAGTAGACTAATTATGGCAGCTTGCAAGTGAATTTTAGTGGTAGAGAAGTGAGCAAAGAGTATGATAAAGACGAGTTTGCTGTAGCCCTATTGGCTATAACATTAAGTTTATAACAACAATGAAATCACTTGGCTAATCAAGACACCCTTAAGGAACAATATAACTTGAAGCATGAATAATTAAATCTAACTTGAACAATTGCAATATCTCAAGAAATCACATATACCAATGCATGAATATTCAATCTCCAATGCAAGTTGATTAGTGCCTTATCTATTGGGTTATGGGGTATCTTGTTTATAAGGTAGGGTTTATTACTTCTCTAGGGGTGTAAGCCTTTTTACTCCCTAGAGAAAACAAACCTTAGCAAGGTAAATCCACAAGGGTGTAAGCCCTTTTACTCCTTGTAGCAACCTTTGCAAAATAATTTTTTCCAGTTACAACTAAGTAGATCTTGATGGAGGGTGTATGTCCTTATACTCCTCCAAGGATTTAGACAGATTAACCTTGGAACAAGAAGAAAGAACACAATTATGCATAATTTTCTTTCCAATTTCAAGAGATAGCATGAAAAACTTCTTTATCAAGAATATTGTACCACATTACCAGGAAACAAGCATCCAAGAGATAACGCCTAGAATTTTCCTCCAATAGACCAGTAAAAACATCCATAATTGCACCAAAGAGAGAAAGAGAGAATTGCCCAAGTAGGGTGAAAATTTCAGCCAAGAGATTATGTAATTTTCAAAACCATGATCATCAAAACCCATCAAAATGCCATCAACAAAGGTGATGTCAAGGGCTAAGATATGACGTCCTAAGCCTCCTAAGGCCAATGTTCAGGTGCAAGGGGCCTCAACGTGATCATCTCATGCCATCCAAGTGCCTCCTAAGGTAACATTCATCTTCCGAAGTATGAAATGAGTGGGGGTGCATCATCCAACCCGTGGGCTTCAAGCCCCTATGAAGGTCCAAGTGGCCTAGTTCCTCCATGAAAAAGCTTTCACGTGGCAAGGTCCTACAAAGACAAACAAGTATGTGGATGAAAATGGTATTGGTTGAATAGGGTGCTTAGTTTTTAGTGATTGAAAATGTAGCAATATAAGTCTAGTACTATGTTTGAGGGTGGTGTGGTGTGCTAAGATTTGCCTCCTTTATCTGTCAGGGTGGTGGATTCCAAATTTATTCCTCCATTACAAAAATGTATTTACCAATAGAACGTTGAATTCATTTGGAGAGGCCATGCATGATTTTGACTAGTACATACTCAAGCGCAAACAATGAGAGGGTAAAATTAAAAGATGCACTTTGGGAATTGAAGATAAACAATTAAAATCAAAGAGATAAACACCATTCAAGATCAATTTCCCTCTTTCAAACAAAATTTTGAATCTACCCATTTCACACACATAGTTCATGCAATATTATGCTTCAACAAATTCATGCAAGGAAAAATGCAAACAAAACCAATATATCGTTGATGCATAGATTCTAGTGACACATTTTCATGCCCAACATCCACCTAAATACATATGCATAATCTATTCTAAAAAATCCATTCAATTCACAAATAGAATTATGCCTAATTCACAATCAATCATTCTCATTCTAATTTCATTTAGATTTCTACTTAATAAAATGCAAAACAAAGATTAATAACACACATAAGAATATATACTAGAGACACATAAGAGAAAATATTTTTTTAATATTTATTCACCAATTGGTTACAAATGAGTATTTTTTCCAACCACTTGTAGACAATCTATTGTAGATTCCACCCCTAAGCCAAGGCTATGAGACCACAAGGGAACAACTCTAATTCTAAAATGTTTCACATAACCCAACCCACCATGCTCAGGTACATAAATCCTGACTATCCATGTCAATTTCTCATACTATAACCACTATAAGCATGCTAATCCACCCTCAACTAACCACATTCTTTCTTGTTAGCCCCACACAATACCAGGAAAGTAATCCCCTTCTCTAAAAACATAGTTCCTCGGGAAATCCTTTCCCCTCCAATACTTTAGTGCAAGCAATGGAATCTCTTCTTATGGTTCATATGCAACTCCTATAGATAATATTACGTTTGAGTATGGTTAACTATAGAACAAGCATAAGGTTGTTGACTAATGGTTTTTCCAATATCTCTTCTCATTTACAACCATTCACATTCTTTTACTAGCTACTAGAAATTGTTGGTCTTAACTTAGACATTCATAGGTATTTCTAGACATGGTTTTGCATATGGATGGCGTCAACTCAAGGGTAGAATGAATGAAGAAGAATCTCGCATAACATAAAAGTTAGCTATTATACTCCAAGTTTGAAATGAGACCACGTGCCTTCAAAGAAGACCATGTATCCTTCACTTGGGCAACTAATTGTCAAGGTTGGAAATACTTTAATTGACTTAGGAAAAGTTAGGAAAACTTTGATTTGAAACATGTTTACGCATTGGATCTAGTTTCATTCCAAACAAAGGGTTGATTTCAACCTGCAAAAGTGACTCTCCAATTAACAGGTTTAATGGATTTTGTTTTTAGGATAATGGTTGCATCTCCTTCATAAAACTCCTTTATAAGTCAAGTCAAATCCTTATTATCAATACCTTGAAAATATTTTGTGGAGGGTAGGTAATTCCTCCGCACTCTATACCTCTTTTCCAACATAAAATTTACTCTTTATATTAATATATAATTGTTTTCAAGTCTGAACATACAACTCCAAGTCATCTCACTACTAGACAAAAAAGTCCAGTGACTTGTAAAAACCGAAGACCATAATCACTAACATACTAGACAATGGCTATAGAAAGATAGCTCACAGGCTAGCAACAAAATTTCCAAATACTACTTGGAAAACTCCCTTTCCAACAAAGGCCTCGCTACAACACTCTGAAGTGTACACTCCAAAAAAACAACACAAAATAATTACAAACTTGGAAATATTAACATCCATAGAGCCTCTAGGCCATGAGGAAAAAACCAAAAAAGAGCTTCCTGGCAGGACTAAAAAAGATTTAGATACAGAGTTTGCCCCATTGAGCCTTCCACCCACTTATTGTATGAAATTAATCCTTCTTTCTACTAGATAGCCATATTTGATAGGAGGTCTGCTTCTACAATTGAATCTCAGAAAACATGCATGAAACTAATTTCTTCGAAATTCTTAATGAGATCTCTGATTTTTTCCTTCCAACAGTCTAATGCTAGACTTGTAGATTGCCTTTGTTGTTTATCCAATCAATAAAAAATCGAGAATCACCCAAGACCTTGATATGAGCGAGGTCCAATCTAGAATCCAAGATCAAGGTTGCCCATACCCCCAACAACTCGGCCCTGGTATTTGTTCCCTCACCACAATTGAAAGTCCATTTGTATGAAATTCGCTCTCTGCATCTAATCACCCCTCCCGCACCGCACAACTATCCATGTTTTGTGTGTTGTTCCATCAAACCAACCTAAGGTAGCCCCAGTATGGTGATGGAGGCAAATTGATCGAGCCGGAATCCCCTTCTGTATAACTGGAATGTTGTTTAAAGCTCCAAGTGTCTTGATAACTACAAAACTGAAAGATGGACTGCCATTCTAAAAAAATTTCCTATTTCGTTCCAACCACACATTCCAGCATGTTAGGGTAGGTAAATTAGTGAACTCAGAATGCCCCTTTATCCACTTATCATAACAATCACTTATAGTGTTACCTTCCCATTCCTTCATTAAGTTTAGGCTTCTTTGAATTCTTTGCCAAACTTGTTTGGTAAATGGACAAGTGGTCATAAGGTGGTTTATCATCTCAAGATCTTTGTTAGAATTATGACAGAGATTTGGCCCCTTCCAGCCTTTTGATTGTAGAATGTCCCCAGTTAAGATTCTGTTTTCTGCCGCCAACCACATGAAGAGTTTAATTTTCAGTGCTAAATTCCATTTCTAGCAAGATAGACACCAACCTCCATGTGTCTTCTGCCAAAATTTAGAAGCTAGAGTGTTATAAACATTTTTGACAGAAAGATGTCCAGAATTATCTCCACCTATCCGTTTTAATTCATCTTGTCTATATTGAAGTTGTATCCCCGCTTCAGATAATGCTCTGCGGAAAAGTTCCCACTCCTTTACCACTTCTCCAATAAGTCCGAACTCTTCATTAGTTTTCCATTGCATTAAGAGATAACCTATCCCCGGGGGGCCTCTTTCCTGATAAATTCGAGTTATATTTCGCTCTTTTAAGGAGGAAAGAAGATCTAGACATAGTAAGGATAAATTCCTCAGGCCCGGGAACTAATCTCTACCAATTATAACAGAATGCCTGGAACCCGGGCTCCAGCTCAACCACTGAGTGATAATATGCACAAACTTTAGTAGCTTTTTCTAAGTATTTGATGCAACATGAGTGTAAAAAGAAATCGATTTGAGCCATGTAGCAATTGAGCAAAACGAGAAATATTTGTCCTTCACTACTCTATAACCCAGATGCCCTCCTTCATTAAAACACGCCAAAGTGTACTTTCTGCCAAGGATTTTTTGAAGAGATGGATGTTTCGATATCCCCAACCTCCATAAAACTTTGGTTTTTCTAATAACTCCCATTTACACATGTGGCAACGAAATTTTTTACTCTGACCATTCCAAAGAAAGCTGAACATTGATTTTAGATGCGGTTGGAAGTAGATGGTAATGATTGCCGGTGACGTCAATATAGCGGGTTGGCTTTCTAGTCGCGTTTATAAGGAATGATGACCTCCCGGGGGACAACCGTTGTTGCTCAATGACCTATTTTTTGTTTCGGTGCAACTGGTAGCCACCTCCAATCTTCCACCTTGTAAAATCATGTTTTGAGATAGAAGCCAAGGTATCTAAAGCCTTCTAAGAGTTCTACAAAGTTATAGGGAAACACTTCCAACTCCTCCCCTTGAACACCTGTGAAGTGAATTGTGGACTTTGAGTCATTTACCTGTAGACCCGAAACTCTACAAAAGAGATCCAAGATATTAGCAATCTCCTACCACTCCTCTAGTGTAGCTCTGGACATAATTAAAACATCATCCAGGCAATAGATGGATAATCCTAACAATTTTGGAAACCTTCATGCTTGTCAACTTTCCTCCACTCCAACTTTTCTTTAATTGCAAACTTAGCCCCTCCACAACTAAAATAAGCGGAGACAATGGGCATCCTTGTCTTAATCTGCGACCATTATGAAAAAAGGGTGTGGACTCCCCATTTATAAGAACAACAAAGGTTGTTGTACTAACACAACACATTATCCAATTAGTAATTTGTATGATAAATTCAGTTTGTATGAGTATCAATCTTAAATAGTCCCAGTTGCTCTGAGTCCTTAAAGCCTTCTTAAGATCTACTTTTAAAATTAAGGCCTTCATTTTCTTCAATTTAATGCTATGTAGGCATTCCTGTGTTGTGCCAGTGTAAATCACGAATCACTTTATATAAATCCTAGTGCTCTTCCGAGAGTGATCTAGAGAGAATTGGTTTGATCCTACTGACAATATTCTTTGCAATTATTTTCTGAAGTGAATTGTGGACTTTGAGTCATTTACCTGTAGACCCGAAACTCTACAAAAGAGATCCAAGATATTAGCAATCTCCTACCACTCCTCTAGTGTAGCTCTGGACATAATTAAAACATCATCCACAAACAATAGATGGATAATCCTAACAATTTTGGAAACCTTCATGCTTGTCAACTTTCCTCCACTCCAACTTTTCTTTAATTGCAAACTTAGCCCCTCCACAACTAAAATAAAAGTAGGGGAGGCAATGGGCATCCTTGTCTTAATCTGCGATCATTATGAAAAAAGGGTGTGGACTCCCCATTTATAAGAACAACAAAGGTTGTTGTACTAACACAACACATTATCCAATTAGTAATTTGTATGATAAATTCAGTTTGTATGAGTATCAATCTTAAATAGTCCCAATTTATACAGTCATAAGCCTTTTTAAGATCTAATTTTAAAATTAAGGCCTTCATTTTCTTCAGTTTAATGCTATGCAGGAATTCCTATGTTGTGCCAATAGCATCCTGAATCTGTCTGCCTTTTATAAATCCTAGTTGCTCATCCGACATGGATCTAGAGAGAATTGGTTTGATCCTACTGACAATATTCTTTGCAATTATTTTCTAACACAGGTTGCAGAGAGAAATCAATCTAAAGTCATCAAAAACAGAAGGATTATTGACTTTTGGGATGAGCACCAGAAAAGTCGAATTTAAAGCTCTTATCACTTCCCCTCTATTTCTGGAATCCTCAACTACCTCAAGCAAATCATCCCCTACCAAGTCAAAGAAGTGTAAAAAGAAATCCACCGTCCACCCATCCGGCTCCAGATTTTTGTCTTTTGTGAAAAGTTTGAGCACCTCCCATAACTCCTCCTTTGTGCAGGGTCTTTCAAGTTGCAGAGTGTCCTCCTCTTTGACCAAATGGGGGAAGAGACTGACTAATTGAGCCTGGTCATTTATATCTGTTGGTCCCTTCTCCTCGAAAAAACTTTTGTAAAATCTAGTAACCTCTGTTTTTAGTGCCTCTTGACCAAAAAGGACCTTTCCTTCATCATCTCTAACCTCCCATATATGTTTACGGTTCCTTCTAAAATTTGCAAATTGATGGAAGTATTTTGAATTTTGATCTCCACTTTTTATCCAAAGAGCTCTGCTATGCTGCCTCCATAATTCCTCTTCTTCCACCAATAGAATGTTTCGATCTTCCTCTAACCGTTTTAAGAGACTTTCCTCTGCCAAATTCTGTGAACCCCCAGAAAATCCTTGAAGTGTGGCTTCAATGTGTTCCTCCAAATTTACTAAATTTGACAACTTCCACCTCTTTTGTTGCTTTGCCCAATATTTTATTTGTCATTTTAGGGCTTTTAGTTTGGCCTTGAACCTTCGCTAAACCTTAGTTTCTTGAAGAAACCTTTGATCCCGCAAAACAGTTTTAACTATTTGTGCAAATTCGACTTCTCTTAACCATAAGGAATTTAATTTGAAGGGATAAGCTTTAACTATAACGTGTTTTCCAACTATAAAATAATCGGAGCATGATCTAAAAGGAAAGGATATGGCAGACAAGACCGGTAACTTCCAATGTTGTTAATGAGGTATTTAGACAAAAACACATGATCCGACCTTTTTGCGATATAACCTACTCCCTTCCTACCATTTCGCCAAGTTGGGACAAGTTTATCCGACTTAATGTCTACAAGATTGAATCCCTGTAAAAGATCTTTAAGATAACTAGACAGAGTATCTTCATGAGTTGTGTCACCCCAAATATCTCTAGCATTTAATGTAAAATTGAAATCACCTTCTATAATCAGATTCTTTTTTGAAAGTAAGCCCCTTTTGGCCACCTTGTCCCATAATTATTTTCTATGAGTACATGGGCCATACACATTAATAAGTGCAAGCTCCCTTTTTTTTTTCCAAGTAGGGACCTGTCAACAAAATCCCACCATCGCACAAGTAAGGAAATAGATTAAGTTTATTCGGGTCCCAAGTCACCAGTAA
This sequence comes from Picea sitchensis, assembly GCA_010110895.2. Lineage (NCBI taxonomy): Eukaryota > Viridiplantae > Streptophyta > Pinopsida > Pinales > Pinaceae > Picea > Picea sitchensis. The sequence continues at coordinate 33,415 of SNQJ01S0018577.1, read as the reverse complement.
ACCCCTCGAATTTCCAACCGAGTTGATCACGGTAGTGTACGAAGAAGGTTGTAAGGTGTTCAAAAAATATCTTGCCTTCAGATCATCAACAAACGTTTCTTGTAAAAACATAATATCTGGATTTTTCCTACGAGCAATCTGTGCAGGGAAGTTGCTTTAAGTCCCCCCCCACACCTCTAATATTTAAGGATAACACAATCATGGTTTAGCCCTTGCATGGGATTTCATGCTTATAAGTGCCCCATAATCAGAAAAATAAGACAACGACTGGGAAGTGGTTATGGAACTCGCTTCCCCTTTTTTTCATGCACTCCTAGTTTTTAAAGGAGACAACTCAATACCCAAACCCATGGACCATGCAAATTCCTTCTCTGAGCCCTCTCCTGACTGAATGTCAGAGTCTAGACATCCACTAGGCCCCTCTCTTGCGACCAACGATCTCCCAATATAGGTCAGCAAATGGATAGGAGACCCAGAGTCTTTAAAACTAGTAACCAATGAGTCCAGGACTGCTCGAAGAGAGTCTTCCCCAACCTCCAATTCTCCAAACCCTGGTAAGATGTAATTATACCCCTCAAGTTCAACTAACAAGTGGCTTCTCCCCCTCGGAGTCACACTCGTAATAGGGTCAATCCCCTTCCGTGGATTCTTTTCTCCCCCAAGCACTTCAGAAGGATTCCTACCTCCTCTAGAGTCAGTTGGACTCAAAGAAACCAACTTATAAAGCCCCTCCCCAACCTGCTGAGCAGGAGTCTCATCGCTAGGAAACAAAATGGTAGGAGATGAAACAGAATCAAGAGGGAAATCCTTTGTAGCTCCATGTTCCCTAGCATTGAAGGATTCCAAGGTATCTCTCTCCCAAGCCGTTAATGAGAAATAAAAATATGGGAAAAAAAATCTTAAATTACCCAAGAATGTATCCAAATACTCCAATGGACTACAATCCTTCTGAGTTCTGAGTATCGTTCCAAGAACTAAAGAGTCAACTTTCGGTGAACCTTCTCGATACGAATCTTTAAGCCAAGTGTCTTCAGACTCCTCTTCCACCAATGTTCCTTTGCACTCCCACCTCAGATGGCCCATCCTACGACAGAAAGTAAACCTGAACAATATTCCCAGATAGTCAAGTCTCTGGCTCACCATTCTACCCCTCAAGACTATCTCCAGGGTTTCTGACAGACTAGAGTGGATGTCAACAACCATTAAATTTTTTTCCATTATTTTGTCTGTAGACAAAAGAGACCGATCATCGACTCTGATACACTATCCTAAATCATTACCAATGGCTTCCAAAGACTTTTTGTTCCATAATTGGAGTGGCAGACCGGGTAACAGAGCCCACAAATTTCTGTGTTGGAAGTACTCCATAGCCGGGTCAAATGCGACTCTCCATCGCTTTAACATTAAACTAGAACCGTCTATAACCCAAATATTCTCCAAAATTAGCTGCAAATATTCTGGAGTCTTGAAAGTAAAACCAAACCATCCCTTCGACAAGAAAGAAACCTCAGGCATATAGCCTAATAGAGGCATCTAAGAAGACTCTACCCATGCTGGTAAGGATTTAGAGCTCATAGTTCTGTATGAAAATTTTTCGGTATGTGTTGTATTCTTTGCACGAGTAGTAGTGTTTACATTGCACCGAGCATGCAGAGGGGTTTGGGGGCAGTGCCCCTGAGAATTTGTTTTCCCTCGGGAAACGTGTCACATTTTTGACTCATTTTTTTGTGTTGCCTTGATTTTCATGTCCATTGTTGGGTGGTTTTTTGGCACATGGTTTTTGATGATGGTTTTCTATTTTTGGTTAAGGAATTAGGGTTGTTGACTAATCCAGGTCATTGGGTTAGGGTTTTGGATGCTATTGACTCCTATATGTATATTGTATTGTAAACAATGTATCACTATGAATGAATATAGAATATGCTAGTTTTCCCGGTTTAGGTTTCCAAGGGAAAAATCTCTGTGTAATGTTTATATTTGCCATTGTATGTTTTATGTTCTTTTACTGAAAATATGTTTGCAGTAAATATTGTACAAGGTTAAAATCTACATTTGGTATCAGATCTTTGTTGTATTCAAGGGGACACCTTTGTGGTCAAGGGTTTGGCTTGGGACTGTGATAAGCCTTATTATAGTGGGAGATCTGTGGTATTGATTTTTCAGGTGAAAATAAATGGCGAGCAATTAAAAAATGGAGATCGATAAGTTTAATGGGCAAAGTTTTGAGCTATGGAAGCTCAAGATGGAAGATCTGTTGGTTGACAAATATCAATGGATCATAGTAGATCCAGGTACTACACCTACAAGAACTTCAACAGATGACTGGAAAAAGTTGGATCGGAAGGCAAAGAGCACAATCTGACTATGTCTCTCAGGTTCAGTACTACTAAATGTGTCAGAGGAAGCTACAACCAAGGATTTATGGGATAATTTGGGGAAGTTGTATCAGTCTAAGTCCCTAGTAAATAAACTACTCCTGAGAAAGAAGCTGTATAACCTAAGGATGAGAGATGGAGACTCGGTGGCAGAGAATTTGAACGCCTTCAATACTGTGGTAAGTCAGTTAGTATCTATTGAGATTACAATTTCAGATGAAGACAAATGTAT
>SNQJ01S0018577.1:0-15150 GCA_010110895.2 Picea sitchensis | reverse complement strand
AAGCAACACCGAGTGATGAGATGTCCAGAAAATCCATTTCAGTTTGGATGTATCTGTGTAGAGCCCCATGGTATTTCAGAACCAAAAGTCATTCGGATTATTTGATACCCATATTGGTGCGCAAGGTATGGAAGGTATTGGTGAACTCCGGAACTGTTTGGCCCTTCTCTTGTCGCAGTGTGGTCCATCTCATATACTGCTCCTCATAGTTTCCAACAGGACAATACCATTCCTTTATTGTGTCCACAAAAAAATCCCAAGTGGGATCAACCCCATATATTCCAGACTCTTATGTGGAACTTTGCTCCCAGTAATTTTCCCACCAATGTTTGACATGGGGGAGAGCCTTAAGGAGTGTGAAGGTGATCTTTTCCTTGTCAGAAAAATGGTGAACATAGAAATAACATTCTAGCAGGTTTAACCATTTGTTTAGGGCATCTGCATATATCTAACCTTCAAATACGAGAATATCAAAATTAACCTGTACCTTGAAAGGAAAGGTGCCTCGAAAGTGGTCACTTGATGAAGATGTGCATGTTGTTATCGACGGGTGTTGAAGGAGGTGGGAAAAATTCTCCATCATTTCGTCCCTCTACCGCATGAGAGATTTCTCAAGCAACGAATTAATAGAATCTTATGCTCCACCGTTTTTCTTTCTTCTGCCATGGAGGATTTATTGGGTGTGCGAGAGAGATTTTCCTCAAGAGAGACAAGCTCGAGACCCAACTTGTTATACTCGGACCTCGTTGGGGACATGCACTGAAAAACGATCAAGAGCGGACTACTCTGATACCACTGATCCAAATTATTTTCGGCACGAAATGAGAACGGAGATATAATAAAAAAATGTACAGAGATATCTCGGATATCCAATATTATAACAAAAATGTATCAGAGATGCAACCATAAACATAGATATACAGTAATACACAATTTTCTATTAATGGGTGAAAATGTACAAAGACTGTAAAATACAGAGTGAAATATTTGCTTTAATGGTGGTAGCTTATCTCTGAGAAGAGATGTGACGGATACTCGCATCCGTGAGAAGATGAAAAAACCAATAGTTTTGTGGACCCCGTTTTGGGTAGATTAGTGTATCAACTTCTCGGGGGCGTAACTTTGGCATACGATCTCCATTTGGGGCGTACGAGAGGTCGTTGGAAAGGTATCATCGAGGAGATTCATTTTGGGGGCTCAATCAAAGCCTTTGTCTATCATTGAGAAGATCGATCCCGAAAAACCTTCATTTAGGCCCTCAAAATGGCCCCGAAAGTTAAAAACTGCTAAAAATAGTAAATTACCAAAATTGCCAGAAAATTGTTTTGAGCCTGTTGGAAAAGGTGGGTAGCCATCGATATCCACCTGGATCAGAATTGGTGGTTTCCTCATCCAATCCTCGAGGTTATAAATCTTGCACAAATTGAGTTTGCCAGATCCAGGTTCAACCTGAAGGATTTAGGTTCCTTGTTGTAATAATGGATAATAGAGATGTTATGGAGCTTAGGAGAGTTTTGAGGCATCATGAGGAACAAATACAGTCTAACATGGCTTCTCCGCTTTCGATCATATCTAAGGTGCAAGAGAAAGCACATCACTACATATCTCAGCATGCAAACATTATGAACCTACTGGTGCAACAAAAGAAAAGGTTGGATATTTTAGAAGCTAAATGCAACATGCTTCATAACTTAATCCTGAACTTCCATAAGGACTTCCTCTCAGTGGAATCCAACAAGGACCCAAGAAGCTCTACCCAAACATAGTTGAAAGAAGATGACACTATGCACCAATTCAAAGAGTCAATGGACATAGAGTAGGAACACTCCCTCTCATCAGAAGCCGAACAGGAAGACGTCAATAGTTTTCATGCTTTTAGTTGAGTCTTTAGTTTTTAAATGTTTTGTAAAGCCACAAGAATTAAAGGACTTTTTGTGAAAGTGGCAACATGTAGGAGAATTTGGAATAGACTTTTTTGTAGGCTTGAGTAAGTTGTTCCATTTAAAATCAAAGAGCCTATTGACTAAAGGCTCTAATCTAGTGAAGTGGACCTATATGTGACTAAAGGCTCTAATCTAGTGAAGTGGACCTATATGTTATGCTATTAACATTAACTACAACTTTTAAATAATATAATATTCTCCTATTATGATATAGGAGATTAAATAAAGATACATAATGGAAAATTTACCTTGCACAATATACATAAACATTGCCTTCACCATCCCCAGATGGCGAGCAATATCCAGCCTGTTGCAGAGTCATTAAGCCTCTGTCAGTGCATGGATATACTCATATGATATGTATTATGGTAACCATCACCATACGCATAGGCATATATCGCATTGTCTGCCATCCTGCCATGGAAGCACATCACCACATGTTCCATAGGATGGTCCTGGCATGTTAGACGCACATATTCCCATCACAACACGATATCCTCCACATCAGCGCCTCGATCCGACGACCCTTGGCCTTCTGCGTCGTTTTGGTTTTTGTTTTCCGTTTGCAGCTTGTTGGATGCAGGTAAGTGTTAATGGATGGATGCATGGTTTTTGAGGTGATCCGCCATCATTTTGTACTCCTGATAGATTTTATGGATTTCATGGGAGGTCGAGGCGCAGTCAAGTAATCCAGCATAACTCCCGAGTTTAATTATCCACCTACCCACGCTCTAGTTCTCAACATATCCAGAATTGACTTCATTCAGCTGGGTTTTCTTCCGAAAAGGTTGTTCTTTGCTAGGCGCGATCCTTCTTTGTTGGACGAGATCTTCTTAGGCGCTGGGAATCTTCCAAGCTCATCCGGATACAAGTAAATTTTAAACTCAAATTACCTTTGTTTTCCTGTATTTATTGGTATAATGATGTGGCCTTCAACCACTAATCTTGTATAATAGGGTTTTCAGTAATTCGATGAAGGGTATTCGATGTGGTTCCAATGATTCGATGAATTTCAGACCACCGATCATATATGAAGGGTATTATCAGCAGGTTATAAGCGGTAGTAACTAGAATAAATGCCAGAAAAATGAAACGGGTTGGTTGTGGTTATAGCTAATTCGGTTAGTTTCTGCACACAGTTCATTGTCTAAGTTTATACATAAATCCTAAATAATAATTAAGTTTGAATTAATTACTACATTTAAATAATAAATAATAGTAAATAGTTTTGAATTCGAATAAGGATTAAAAAAAAGGAAAACAAATAGTTCATTAGATGAAAACATTTTGATAGCTGCATCATTATCTTACGTTCTTGGCAGCGGCGCTAAAAGCTTCCTTGTGAGTTATTTTTGGATTGTTGGCTTTGATCCTCTGGATTTCGTCTCATTATAAAGCCCAAAAATAAACAAAGTAATGGTTATTTGGTAAAATCGATTGCAATAAGGACAGATTTTGCACACAGTTTCATAAATCAATTTTGCTGCATATTGTTTCGTCTTGTTAAGTTCTATGTTCAGTCGGTTTTTGAGTTTAATTTTTTTTACGAACAGGGCGCTTGTCGTCTCAAATCCACGCGATTTTACGAGATAAACTGCTCGCGTTTTCTTTTCAGCAGATTTCCTTCCCGTTACGTTAGCTCGAGGTAATTTCGCAGACATGGTTGTTTAGAATTGTTCAAAATAGTTTCAATACACGTCCATTTTGCTTACTGGTGACTAGAAATACATTTTGCTACAAATTGTTCCAAATTGCCCAATTCTAACTTCAGTAAGTTCTGTCTAAATTGTTTAGATGAACAGACTGTTGTGAGTTTTATAGTCTTATATCGGTGCGGTTGTACGAGACAAACGGCTTCCGTTTGATTTTCAGCAAATTTCCTGCAATTTCAGTTCAGTTCAAGGTAATTTCTTCGTCGTAGCATTGTGGTTCTTGTAAATTTGTTCTTTGACGGTCTTTTCTCATGATTTACAAAAGCAAAAAGAAGTAATAAATTAAAACACGGTGTAAAATTCACCTTTTATCCACATATATTATCTAATTCATTCATATAATTCATATAAAAATTCTTCTTAATTTATATATAAAGTTTAATATTTTATTAAAACTTTTACATTAATCCATAACTAAATTTTTTTCTTAATTCATATAATACTTTAAATAAAATTTAATATTTTATTAAACATTTTACATTAACTAATTACTAATCCAGTGTAATATATCCAATTCAAATCAAACTTTCAAGTAGTCATAAGATAACAATAGATACTAATCATAAGATATAATCTTCAATAATAACATATGTAATGAAAATGTAAGCCTACCCACCCTTTATCTTTAAGATTGTGTCCATTTAGAATCAAACTTTCAAGTAATCATAAGATAACAATAAATACTAATGAATAATAACACATACTAATCAATGATAACAATAAATACTAATATATTCTTCAATGATAATATATGTAATGAAAATGTCAGCCTACCCACCCTTTATCTTTAATATATTCTTCAATGATAACCCATGTAATGAAAATGAATATCAAGAATAACATAAAAAAAACAATGATAAGGAGGAATTAATAAATGGAAATGCAACTATGAATATGTAAGTAAGTGAGAATTAAATTTAACATTTTCTAATTTTAATCCATTAGTTATATGTAATAGAACTATGATAGTTAGTTATATGTAATAGAACTATGATAGTTAGTTATATGTAATAGAATTATGGTAATTTAGTTGTTGACCAACTTGCTTATAGATAAAAATATTATTATTTTATAAATGTGGATTAATTTAAAAATAAATAAAAACTAGTAATATGGATTTGCTAAATTAATAAACTAATATAACATAGATGTAACATTACAACAAGTACTTGTATTTTGTTTTGAGATAATAATATGTTTAAACTAAAAAAAATCAAATATAAAGAATAAAAAAAAGATTAAATACAAAGAATAAAAAAATATTGAAATTTGCATTTGGCCACCCCCTTGGGACTTCAAGGATTTAGTAAATTCCCTTTCACAGATAGGGTGTTATTAATGTTTAATAACACTTTGAATGTTAAAAAATATTTATTAATAAACTTATCTCATTTTCCATAGTTTCCAATCATATGCATGTTGTGTGTTGGATATTGAGTTTTTATGAGTTCAAATAATTCAGTGAGCATTAACTAAGATTAAGAAAATATCCTTAAATTTATGAAATTATAAGGATAATAGTGATTTCTTTTATTAGGCTATTATTAGTTTCTCTTTTCAAGATTGAAAGTGTAGATAGTTAAAAATTGAGTAACTATTTCATTTTTCAATTAGTAAATGAAATTCTATATTTACTCATAGTTGTCCTTCAAAGATTTTGGTGGTGGGTGCATTTTTCATATAATATGATTGATATTAGTTAATTTAATAATTATATAAGTTAACTTAGTATAATTAGGAAAAATACATCATTAAAAACTAGTGAAATTAAGTTAGACAAAATATATTGGTTTTAATATTAAAGTTAGTTAATTTTCATCATCGATAAAGGTGGCATATCAAGAGAGTTTGTAATGTATATTAATTTTTATTAGGCCAAATGTAATATAATTCAGTTTCTTTCTTAAAAATATTTAAAATGTATGGTTTAAAATTAGAGTAATTCATTTATTTCTATTTTTTTTAAATGTTAAATGGATTCACAGTGGTTTTTTTTTTTTTTTAAAATTATGACCCATTTCTAAGGGGAACATTTATGAGAAGATGTGATGATTGTTTTCTAAATCGGAATCTTGGTACATGTATCTTTGTTGAAGTCAGAAATTGGGGTGCCTCGCGGCTACAAATGGTGGAGGGAACTTGTTCCTTGCGATACCCCCAATACGTCCAGTCGGGGTGCCTCATGGCTACAAATGGTGGAGGGAATGTGTTCCTTGTGATACCCCCAATACGTCCCCAGTTGGACTTACACTGTGCCTATGCAAGGTTTTAAAAGTTACCTAACGAGGGTCACCCCCCTTCAAATTGTTAATAGATTTATCATGAATATGTGGTTGGTATTGTTTTGTTTTTTTTATCATGTTTATGTGGTTGGTATTGTTTTGTTTTTTTTCTTTATTTAATGTGTTGTATTGTAATGTGCAATGCAATTCTTTTCTATTTTATTATCTTTATACATTTCAACCCATAATTTCTTTATTATTTAAGGTAATAAAAAATAAGAATACTACCTAAAAAAATATTTTATCTATTTAAATTTATTTATTTTAGTATTATTTCTTCTAATTTATTTATTATCAACAAGTTAGTATTTAATTTTTTTATTTTTATGAAATAATTGTTGCTAAAGCTTCTAATCAACATTATTTTCTTATGATTTCATAGAAAGGGGAATCAATTGGTGACTCAAGAATACAACCAACCTTCCGTACCAAGAAACTCATAACCAATTATCGCTTTGGCAGAAAGCAATTTGTGATAGACATTCTTCATCATGGAATGCCCAACCTTTCAATGACTGAAATCCAACACAAGTTGAAGAGGATATATGGTGTGAAGGACCTACAAACATTTTTTGTCTATAGTTTTCGTACATAGGGTGCACGCTATACAGGATTCGGCCTCATATATGACACTTTGGCACTTGCCCAAAAATATGAGTCTAACCATAGACTTGCTCAGAATGGAATTCAAACCCATATTGGAAAAACAAAAAGAGAATGCAAACAAAGAGCAAAGAAGATACGTGGAATGAAGAAATTTGTGAAAAACAAACAAGTTGATAGTTAATCTTGACCATAGAACTATATAATGACTTTCTGAGTTGTTGGAAAAAGACAATAACCTTTTTAGAAGTGTGAAAGAAATACAATATCTTTTTGAAAAATATATATGAGTATTTTAATTGTGAATTATCAATATGTTAAATTTATTTTACTTATTCAAAATCATGATGATTATGGTGAAATTATACAAAATTATGATGTTTATTGTGAAATTATAGTTATAGTAATTAAATAAAGAAATAACATTATTTTTCTTTAAATGTTAAATTTTATTTTATTTATGATTTTTCTTTGAATATTAAATATTATTTTATTTATTGTAGTTAAAGGTAAATATCATAATATGATATCAGGAATTCAATTTTTATTTCAAATTTTAAATTTGATAAATTAAATTTTGTAATATTATTATTATTATATTGTTAGCTTGTAATATTTTTATTTTACATCTTATATCATTTAGTATTATGTTTTAATTTTTTATATTGAATATTATTAATTTGTAATATTTTATTTTGCATCTCATATCATTTAGTATTGCTTTTTAATTTTTTATATCATTTAATGTACTTTTAATTTTTTTAATGGAGAGATACTAAAATATCATTATTTAATTCATATTATTATATAATTTTATAGATGTATGTATAAGAATGATTTATCATTTTTGATTTATTAAAATATAATAATGTTTTTTTTTTAAATTGTTAAAAAATAAAAATCTTTTTTAAAATATATATGAATATTTTAAATATGAATTATTAATATAATAAAATTTATTTTATTTGTTTTTTTTTTTTTTTTTTTTTTTTTTTTTTTTTTTTAAAAATTAATTTATATTTAAATTCAATTTTATTTTTATTTTATAAATTTCTTTGAATATTTAGAATTTTATTTTGTTTATTGTAATTAAAAATATAGATAGTTCGGTGATATTAATTTTTTTGTTTTTTTTATCTGCATTTTATTAGTATTCATTCCCTATTATTAATTTATTAATAAACCCATGCATTATTATTGTATTGTTAATTTGCTTAATATTTTATTATTGTATTGTTAATTTTATAATATTTTATTGTACATTTCATATTATTTATTATTACTTTTTTAATTTTTATATAAGATGTGTAAATTTGTAATATTTTATTTTACATCTAATATCATTTAGTATACATTTAATTTAATAAAAGTACTATTATTTTTATTTATATTCATTACATGATTTTATAGATGCATTAGTATTATTTTTGAATTTATTTATAATAAACTTTGAGTGTATAAATGTTGCTATACACTTAGAAAGTTATTATTATAATTTTGTTAACTTTGAATAATGTATTTTTTTAAATTTTTATTGATTTTATTATTTTACAACGAATTATAATATTTATTGAAATCCATTTTTTTATGATATTTGTATAGGTATTTAGAATGAAGAAGTGGGAAGAAATTATTTAATTGGATGTTCAAGACCTTGAAGATATGATGGAGTTTTCATGAGACGATTTGACATGGACAAAAGTTTGGGGGGACCAAATGGCAATAATTCCTTATTATAGACTTGAAGATTTCATAAATGGGGGAGCAATCAAGAGAAAGTGCACCTACTCAGTTGTTGTTGAACCTTAGGCGAAGTAAAAATGGGGATATCAAAGTTTCAAGCTGGAGCATTATATAGAATCACATATATGAGTCTTTATATTATTCTTCAGTAATTTTATAAATTTTGATTTCCTAGTTTACTATGTCAAACATGCGTAAATGTTTTATCTATTTGTTTTGTAATTTTAGGTATATAGATATTGGTGTGCATATGGTCCAGCGCCCACACGACAAATTACCATGAATGCACTAGATGTTGGGAAAAAAAACATAATCCACGTCAAAGCATTAAAGTTGGTTGTCAATGTCATTTTATCGTACAACGACTTCAACTCAGACCAGATGATGTTGTTATAACTTATCTAGCACATGTAGGCATCTTGAGAATGCAAATATAATAATGTTTATGCGCCATGGGACTGATGCGATTGGTAGGCCTCAGTCATTCAATTATACACCACATTTGACCATGGATATACGAGATAGTGTCGCATATTTGATTGAAAATGGTTTTAATGTTACGATGATGTGAGGACAAGTTCATCGGATGTACAACATGAATACAGTGAATTGTTCCACGGGGATAACTTCAGAGATGCCTTGATGATAGGAACAAGACATCTCAAAACATTTATGATGATATTAAAAGGTTAGAATATGTGAAGGATGAAAGTGATCCAATGAGTGTGGAGTGTTGGTACAATGATTCTCTTGAGAGCTTTTTTTTCTACCAAAACAAGATGTTATTCAAAACATTCCCTTTATAATAGGCATATAAACAAAGTGGATGTGTTCAATTATGATCAAACACTCACACAACAATGTTACCTCCAATGGATTCAACTTTTAGCACCAATAAGTATGGGGTGAGTACATATTTATCATTAATCGTATTCATTTATTCAGCATCATTTGAATAACCTCGGTCATTCAATTATGCACCACATTTGACCATGGATATACGAGATAGTGTCGCACATTTGATTGAAAATGGTTTTAATGTTACGATGATATGGGACAAGTTCATATCAGACGTACAACATGAATCTGGTGAATTGTTCACGGGGATAACTCAAGATGCCTTAATGACAAGCCAAGATATCTTAAACATTTACAATGATATTAAAAGGTTAGAATATGTGAAGGACGACAGTGATCCAACGAGTGTGGAGTGTTGGTACAATGATTCTCCAGAGAGATTTTTTTTCTACCAAAAACAAGATGTTGTTCAAAACATTCCTTTTATAATAGGCATACAAACAAACTAGATGTGTTCAATGATGATCAAACACTCACACAACAATGTTATATCAATGGATTCAACATTTAGCACAAATAAGTATGGGGTGAGTATATATTTATCATTAATCATATTCATTTATTCATCATCATTTGAATGCTTGCAGTTTAAATATAAATACAATTCTGTCTTCTTTTGAATGTAGTATCAACTTTACACATTGATGATTTTTTATGAACACCGCAATTGGGTTCCAATAGCTTGGGTGATTTCATCACGCAATACTACGAAGGATATATGTAAATGGATTTCAGCACTTTTTAGAGTTGGAAGCAATGAACGTCCAGATTGGCATGTTCGATCTTTCATCACAGATGATGTTGCAGCTGAAATTGAGGCATTAAGGTGATGCGTTTATTTCTTTAGAAAAAATTGAAATAATAATGTTTATATATGTTCTCTTATAATGTTATATCATTTCAGGATTTTGACCAACTCCATCATATTATTATGTGTATGGCATGTCCGTCGAGCATGGTTGAAGAACATCGGTAATAAAGTCAAAGGAAGGGAAAACAAAATTTGTATTTTTCGTGCTTTAGGACACATCATGCACTCATGTCAAGACAATGCATCTATACAAAATGCAGTTGCAAGGATATTTGAAGATTTCAGCGAAGAAACAAACTTCTTGAAGTATTTTAAAACCACTTGGCTAGCCAACAATAAAATATGTAAGTTTTTTTTAGCAAGATTCATGATTGTATTCTACAATGACATATTTATGATTATTATTTTCCAACTAATATCTATGTTTGTTTTGCAATCCAGATATGTGGGAAAAATCTTACGGAAATTTTCCTCACTCGAATCAAGATACAAATAACGCCATTGAATCTTATCATGGGTACATAAAAAAAAGGTACTTGAATGAGAAAAACAATGCAAATCATAGACGGGCTGACTTGTTGATAATTGTGCTATTAACAAATGTTGAATTGTATTAGATTCATATGCAATGTTTAAAAGAAGTTGGTGTTATATGACCTAGAAAATCCCTAGAACAATTGAATGCATCAAAGTGTAGAGCAAACCAAATCCCTGATGAATATTGTGTTGTTAATCCAAAAAGTAACAATGAATATCGAGTTCGTAGCCAAAATATGGATACTCGTGATACTTGGTAAAGTGTCATATATAAAGGGTCAGATCTACACTTTTGTGATTGCACCTGGGCATTAAACGAAAATTTTTGTAAGCATGTACTAAAAGTTGGTATGCTACTAAACAACAATGTTTCAGGTGATAATCTAATGTCAAATATCGCTACTTCTAGTACAGAAAGGCCTAGATTTTTAGTTGATTTAAATGAAACAATTGTATTCAGTCCAGAAATCGAAACAAAGCTTCTACCACCTGTCAATCCTCCTCATAATCTCAATTGTCATAATGAAACAAACATTAATGACTTGGATAATAGTGCCCCCCTTGAGGTCGATGAAAGGATGTATGTGATTTCAACGATTCATCAAGAGTTGAGGGAAATGTTAGCCATAGTACCTCCAACTTTGGAGAGGGAATATGCATATAAGAACTTGGTTAGCAATGCACATCAACAGTACAATCAACAGGACAATCAAATGGTTTTAAATGCAACTCCATCCAAGATCGTTAAGAAGAGATGACATAGTTTTTTGAGACCGTTCAATAAAAAATTACAATCTTGTCATCAGTTACATTTAGGTAAGTATAAACCAAAATTTCAAAGAGTTGGACGAGTTCGTGCAAAGAAGAAAAGCATGGTTGAGCAATTGAAGTTATCTTCTCAAAAAGAAAGAAATGTGGAGCATACCTCTGATTTAGTGCAACATTCAATTCCACATGATATTGGTATGAAAATTTGAAATTATGTTTTGTTTTACATGACATTCAATATAATATTAGCTTTGATCCAATAGTAATATTTTTTCCTTTTTTATTGTTACAACTGAGGGATCCACACCTGGAAATTTTCAAAGTTGTTGGCTTCGGTTATTTGTCGATGATGCAAACATACTTACAAGTTCAGAGATATCAACAATGTAGTTAATTCCAAATTTAAACTTATGATATTTCCTCTCAGGTGAAAACTTTAAAGTGCTTGGGAAACAATGAGAATAAATATTATATATTTATATACTTTTTTTTTATTTACTAGCATTATCAAATTAATTTTGTCAATGTTTCTTGACAGGAAGATACACACTTATGGAATAGGGAAAAGTTGAAGTGATGCACTTATACTATTTTCAACTTTTCACATTATATAGAAGATAATTTTAGAATAATATACTATTGATATTATTATATGCCACTTGTATTTTTATTTAAGACAATTATAACAAATACTTTATATTGTTTTGCAAAAGGTGTAATAGTTGTGGAACTCAATCATAAATTAGAGTATGATTCTATATTGATTTTGGATATCAATATGTGGCATTGTCAATAGTGAAAAATTGGAAGTGAAATGAAATATAAAAAATTGAGAATTTTGATATTTTACTTACATGTCAACAATGCGTTATGTCTCCATCATACTATGTTGTTGCTCTCTATATTTTTCAATGTGTCATGTTATTCATATGTCTCATGTTATTGAAAACCCTCATGTACTTAGCGTGAATCAATATGTATGAATAAGTGTGGTCCTATGAAGCTCATTTCATCAATTATAATGCATTTAACATGTTTCATTTCTTATTGAAATATACCAATTGCTTGACCATGCAAAGGCTTGAAACCTTTACTAGGAATCTGTAGCGTGGAGTGAATTGTTCAAAAAACATATGTTGAAAGCACTAACGGTAGTATGTGCAAGTAGAAGTAATGATGAAGTAATTGTATTGATATCTTGTGGAAATCTAATTGTGTGGCCACTATATTTATACTAACCACCTCGAGCATTTACGGTAATCCAAATTTACGAAAGCGCGCATATACGGATGGTGCATATACGAACGACGCATATACGGAAGGTCCATATACAGAAGAAATTTATTGTAATCCAAATGCATCTTCCGTATATGTGTGCTTTCATATATGAGGATTTAATGAAGTTGTCGTCTGTATATGCACATTTATATGCGTCATCCGTATATGCGCATATACGGAAGCGCGCATATACAGAATATGCCATTATGGAAGTGGCCAACTTCCGTATATGCATCGTCCGTATATATATGGAACCACACATATACAGAAGGTGCATATATGGACGACGCATATACAGAAGGTGCATATACAGAAGAAATTTACGATAATCCAAATTTATGAAAGCGTGCATATATAGAAGGTGCATATACGGATGGCACATATACGGAAGGTGCATTTACAGAAGAAATTTACGGTAATCCAAATGCATCTTCCGTATATGTGTGCTTTCATATATGAGGATTTAAGGAACTTTTCGTCTGTATATGCACATTTATACGCGCATTTATATGCGTCATCCATATATGTGCATATACGGAAGCGCGCATATACGGAAGATGCCATTATGGAAGTGGAAAACTTTCGTATATGCATCGTCCATATATGCACATATACAGAAGGTGCATATACGGACGGCACATATACGGAAGGTGCATATACAGAAGAAATTTACGGTAATCCAAATGCATCTTTCGTATATGTGTGCTTCATATATGAGGATTTAAGGAAGTTGTCGTCTGTATATGCACATTTATACGCTCATTTATATGCGTCATCCGTATATGCGCATATACGGAAGCGTGCATATACGAAAGACGCCATTATGGAAGGTGCATATACGGACAACGCATATACGGAAGGTGCATATACAGAAGAAATTTACGGTAGTCCAAATTTATGAAAGCACGCATATACGGATGGTGCATATACAAACGACGCATATATGGAAGGTACATATACAGAAGAAATTTACTGTAATCCAAATGCACCTTCTATATATGTGTGCTTTCATATATGAGGATTTAATGAAGTTGTTGTCCGTATATGCACATTTATACGCACATTTATATGTGTCATCCGTATATGCGCATATACGGAAGATGCCATTATGGAAGAGGCCAACTTTTGTATATGCATCGTCCGTATATGCACATATACGAAACCGTGCATATACAGAAGGTGCATATACGGACGACGCATATACAGAAGGTGTATTTACAGAAGAAATTTACGGTAATCCAAATGCATCTTCCGTATATGTGTGCTTTCATATATGAGGATTTAAGGAATTTTTCATCTGTATATGCACATGTATACGCTCATTTATATGCGTCATTCGTATATGCGCATATACAGAAGACGCCATTATGGAAGTGGCCAACTTTCGTATATGCATCGTCCATATATATACGGAACTGCACATATACAGAAGGTGCATATAAGGACGATGCATATACGGAAGGTGCATATACGGACGACGCATATACGGAAGGTGCATATATAGAAGAAATTTACGGTAGTCCAAATTTACGAAAGCGCGCATATATGGAAGGTGCATATACGAATGACGCATATACGGAAGGTCTATATGCAAAAGAAATTTACTGTAATCCAAATGCATCTTCCGTATATGTGTGCTTTCATATATGAGGATTTAACGAAGTTGTCGTCCGTATATGCACATTTATACGGGCATTTATATGCGTCATCCATATATGTGCATATACGGAAGCGCGCATATACGGAAGACGCCATTATCGAAGTGGCCAACTTCCGTATATGCATCGTCTGTATATGCACATATACGGAAGGTGCATATACGGACGACGCATATACGGAAGGTGCATATACAGAAGAAATTTACAGTAATCCAAATTTACGAAAGCGTGCATATACGGAAGGTGCATATACGAACGATGCATATATGGAAGGTCCATATACAGAAGAAATTTACTGTAATCCAAATGCATCTTCTGTATATGTGTGCTTCCATATATGAGGATTTAAGGAATTTGTTGTCCATAAATGTACATTTGTGTTTTTTCCCAAGAAATTATATGTTTGATTATATGATTATTATTTATAAATATTTTTTTAAATATAAAAGCTATTAGCCTTGACTACATTTTTTAGCCTTGACTACATTTTTTTCATAATTTTAGAGATTGGAATTTAAAGTTGTCATGGTTTTAAGAATTCACATAGTCATGATTCATTTATTTAAAATTTATCAAATCCCATTAATTTGCCTTTCCTTGCTTTGAATAAAATATAAGCCTTATCCATTTGCTTGTTTGTGCAAATTATATTATTATTATTTATAAATATTTATTAATATCTTTTTAAATACAAAAACTATTTTTTTTTTTTTAAGTAAAAGGCGGAACCTATTATATTATAACTTCAGAAAAAGGGTACACATGACACACAGGTGCCAGCTGTCCTGCCTATGTAGGAAACCAAGACAGCTGGCCTGCCCACAGTAGCATGCAAAATCAAAGAGTTCATTGCGCCACCCTGCCCGTAGGAAACCAAGGTATACATCCATAATTGACAGCATTCCAGTGAGGTATGTTCTAATGCTAACCATGCTAACAACTCAAGAGCTACAGCTC
>SNQJ01S0018576.1:29028-72037 GCA_010110895.2 Picea sitchensis | reverse complement strand
TCATGGCCATAACTCTCTAACTGTGAGGAGTTATGTGACGTTCCACATACCACCGGAAATGGAATGACAAGAAATATCCATATAGGATAGTTTCATTGACAAATTCACTAACCTTCATCTCATTATTCAAAAAAAAGCATGGGTTCTCTAACCATAATTCTAGGATAACTCAATCCGCAAAGCATCTTCCCGTGAGGGATTTCACCATAAGGGGACCACTTTGGAGTTCATCCATTTGTACTTATTATAAACCATGACAAGACAATAATGAGTCATATTTACATCAAACAAACTTGGGTCCATTACCCAAAGCTTTGTGCTATCATTCTTTCTTCAAGGGTTGACATCAATGACAACCAACCTTAATCAACAATATCCCCCTTTGGAATTGATGGAAACACTCTGATGCAAAACTTAAATTATGTCATTCAATACTGAAGTCATATCACTCATGCTCCCCCTAGAAACATGCCTCTGTCCTCTGCATCTCTATGACCATTTCTCCCCCTGGAACCATGCCTCTGTCCTCTCCATATGATGAATCTCTGCCCCTTTGTCATCAATGGAAAAGGTATCTTTCCATCGGGGGTTTCTCCCCCTGACTGAATTGTCCTCTTTATGGTGCTTCCTCGTGTACATCTAAGACATATAAGATAAGCATTCAAAATCATTCATTTTGGAGTAGAAATAACTCTAAGTCTCTGGCGAAGATACTCGAAGGCTTCCCATGGAAGTGGCTTTGTAAAGATGTCTACCACTTGTTCTTTTGTGCCCACATACTCAACTCTGAATGTTATTTTCTGCAACTTGCTCCCATAGAAAGTGATACTTTATTGGAATGTGATTTGTCTTGGATTGAATCACCGGGTTCTTTGAGATATTGATGGTGCTTGTATTATCACACTAGATTGGAATGGGCTCATCATACTCAACATGTATATCTGTCGGAGTTTGTTTCATCCAAAGAACATGTGTACAACATGATGTTGCTGCAATATACTCTCCCTCGGCTGTAGATAAATATATTGATGATTATTTCTTTCTTAGCCATGATACTAAACACTCACCCAAGTAGAACGATGCTCCACTGGTGCTTCATCAGTCATCAATACAACTTGCCCAATATGCATCTATGTAGGCAATAAGTGAGAGATCCTTTCCTTTTGGATACCATAATCCAAACTCTTTTGTTCCTTTGAGATATCTGAAAATCCTCTTCACTACTAATACATGTGATTCATTTGGTGTTGCTTGAAATCATGCGAGCTGTCCAACTGCCTGCATTACATCTAGTCCAGATGTTGTCACATATAGTAGGTTTCCAATCATTGACCTGTATTGCCTCTGATTTGTAGACTTTGAATCATCATCTTTGTTCAACTTGCATCTGGTTTTCATGGGAGTGATAATTGTTTTACAATCTTCCATTTCGAACCTCTTTAGCATTTCCCTGATATACTTGGTTTGAGAAAAAAAAATTCTTTGGTTTCTTTGATGTATCTAAAGTCCCGGAAAGAAGGATAGTTCTCCAAGTAATAACATTTCAAATTCATTCTGCGTATCCTTTGCAAATTTCTGGCTTAACCTGCCATCATCACTACCAAAAATAATATCATCAATATAAACTTCAATTAATAAAATATTACCTTGACTTACCTTGATGTATAGGTTGTTGTCTACACTTCCTTTTCTTAACCCTGCCTGTTGTAGATATTTATCTAGTCTAGAGTACCATGCTCTAGGATCCTGTTTTAGACCATGCGAGGCCTTCTTTAATTTGCACACATAGTCTGCATTCTATGACAACTGAAATCCTTCTGGTTGTTCAATGTAGACTTCTTCTTCAAGTTCCCCATTCAGAAAAGATGATTTTACATCCATCTGATACACTTTAATATTTTTGGAGCATGCATAAGCTAAAATAAAACATATTGCTTCCATTATGGCAACTGCGGAAAATGTCTCTTCAAAGTCGATTCCTTCAATCTCTGCATATCCTTTACATATCAATCTAGCTTTGCTCCTTGTAACCTATCCATCTTCATTCAATTTATTCCTGAAAACCCATTTTGTGTCGATCACATTCTTATTCTTTGATCTTGGAGCCAATTCACAAGTGTCATTTTTCTCTATTTGATCCAATTCTTCATCCATGGCCTTATTCCAAATTTCATCCTTGTTGGCTTCTTCGAACCAATTTGGTTCAATTGTAGATAAGAGTGCTAGGTGTATTTGTTCTGGTGAATGGATTCTTCTTATACTCTCAATTCTTGCATCTTCGTTTCCAATAATCTGATCTGAAGGATGATTCTTTTGTACTCGTCTGCTAGGTGTCTTTGGAGACACTTACTGAATTTTATCTTCTGCTTCTGTTGAATTCTCTTCATATTCCTCTTCTACTTATTTTTCATCTTCTTATTCCTTTTTGAACGGTTGTTCCATTGATTCATTTTCTTCTTCCTTTGATTCTGGTCTTCATGTTTCATCAATTGTTACATTGATTCTTTCCACAACTTTGTTCAATCTCATCATGTAACACTTGTATGCTTTCCTTGTACTTTAGTAACCAACAAGTACTCTTTTATCCACACGAGAGTCAATCTTTCTCATTCTGCCATCTTATGCTTTGATGTAGCTTCCAAAAACTCTAAAGTGCTTCACATTTGTTGGTCTTCCTTTCCATAGCTCGTAGGGATTTTTGTCAGTGTTGTTTCTGAGAATTACTCCGCTTTGAATGTGAAATGTTGTATGCACTGCCTATGTCCAAAATATATCTGTCAATTTGGAATCCATTAGCATTGTTCGATCCATTTCCTGTACTATCTTGTTCTTTATTTCAACAACTCCATTCTATTGAGGTGTCCTAGCAATGAAGAATTGCCTTTTTATTCCATAACTATTGCAGTAGTCCATAAATTCCATTGAAGTGAACTCTCCTCCATTATCAGATATCAAGCATTTGATTTTTGAATCCATTTCATTTTCAACCATTTACTTGTATATCTTAAAGTTTTCAAAAGCTTATGACTTATTCTTGAGAAAGAAAATTGCAGTCATTCTTGTATAATCATCAACTAATAACAAAATATTTCTCACCTTTTAAACCCTTTGTTGTAGTTGGTCCAACTAGATCAGTGTGCACAATTTCCAGTGGTATTGTCATTGAATATTCCTTTGATTTGAACATGGTCTTTGTTTGCTTTCCTTATTGGAAATGCTTGCATAAAGTGTTGGTTGGTTTCATGATCTGGGGCATTTCTCTGACTGCTCCTCTTTTGTTGGCTTTGACAAGGTTATCAAATTGTATGTGACCCATTCTTCTGTGCCATAGACAACTTTCATCTTCCTTTCCTAGACAACACTTTTCATTTCCAATTTCACTTAACACATATATGTTGCTTGAATTTCTTGCAGCTGTAGAAATCAATTTTCCTTAATCTTCTTTTCTTATCTCTCACTTTTGTGAATTGAAAGTAACTTTATGACCTTGGTCACACGTTTGATTCACACTTAGAAGATTATGTTTCATATCTTCTACTAGTAGAACATTATTTGCCTTAGTATTCTTGTTCCCAATTCTGACTGTGCCATTTCCAATGATTTTAGCTGAATCATCATTTCCGAAGGAGAGTGATCCATATCTTTCATTTATTAATGTAATAAACCTATCTCTATCACCTGTCATGTGTTTTGAACAACCACTGTCAACATACCAACCAATTTGCTTCTGCTTAGCTTATAGAGCAAGTGTGCATTCTCCATTGCTATATTTATTCTGCTTTCCTATCCATGTCCTTTTCTGAGGTTCTTATCTGTGACTGTTGTTATTCTGTTGCGGTTCTCTAGGAGGGACTGCCATTCTACAATATTTGGCCATGTGTCCAAAGTTGTTACATTTGTAACATTCCACTTCAGTGCTCAAAGATTGAAACCTGTTGTAACTTCTTCTTTGTGTTTCACTAGGCCTTCTTGGATAACCTCGTTGTGTATGACTTTCAAATTTGTTTATGTTCCTATTGTTAGCTCTGCAATTCACAACTTTATGTCCAAAATTATTACATGAATAACATAAACCAAAAAATATAGTTTGATACCTGGGAGTTGAATATCTTCCGAAAGGAGGTTCTCTTATCAATCCTTCTTCTCCTTAAGGCCTATTTGTCTATTGTTGATTATGAAATATGAATCTTCTCAGTGGAGGAGTGTCTCTGTAGTCTTCCTTGTATATCTTCCTATCCCATTTGATTGTTTTTGCATAGCTTTTTGGGTATGTTTCTTGCTATGTTGTTCTGGAGCTTGATCCCTTTTCTGTCTAATTGTATCAAAGTCTAGACTTGTCAAGGTGGGATTTCTGACTATTGATAATGTTATCCAAAACTTTTGATCTATTCTGCATATTTTTCTTTTGAATATCCTTTCTTAATGTGACAATCTCTGCTTCCAAATTTCCAATGATCCTGTCCTTTTCTTCTAGTTGTTCTTTGAGTGCTTCTTCAATTCTTTTATCTTCTTCTATTTGAACCTTCAAATTTGTGATAATTTGTTCTATTTCTTGAGTGTATTATTTCTTGTCTAGTTCCTCTTGTAGTTTCTTGTTTTTCTTCTTCTCTCTTCTGATAACTTCTATGGAACCCATCAATTATTCCAAGTAGTCAACTTTTGACTGTTCAATTTCTTATTCGACTTCTTCATATTCTTCTTCGGCTTCTTCATATTCTTCTTCGAAGACTTCTTTATCAAATTCTTCTACTTTCGTGAATATAACTCTTCCTGTCTCACTGTCACTAACTTCATCTTCATTTGATGATGAGATGTCTTCTTTGGTGCATAAGATTTTCTTGAAAACTTTCTTTGTAGTTCTTTTGCCTTTATATGTTTGTTTTCATTTTGAGTAACCTTCATCATTTCTATTTTTCTTATGAGGACATTTGTTAGAAAAATGACCAATACCATCACAATTAAAACAAATTAAAGGAAGCTTACCTCTATACCTATTGTTGTTTCCCTTGTTCAGTCTTTTGACGAAGTTGGAGACTTCTTCATCATCTTCTGAGACATCATTGTTGTTGATATGTTCTTCTTGTTTCTTTTCCTTTTGTTTTGATCTTTTGGATGCTTTGAAAGATGCTTCTTTTACATCTATATTTTCTTGTTCAGTTCTCATTTCATATGCTATGAATATTCCATGCAGTTCATCCATGCTTATTGAGTTTAGATCTGATCTTTCTTCTAGTGATGATATATTGTGGTCAAATATCATATGAAGAGATCTTAGTACCTTTTGAACAATTATAGATTCTTCGATTTCTTCTCCCAATCCTATGATTGCATTCACTGTTTCATCGACTCGTAAGAAGTAGGCTACAATATTCTCATCTTCCCTCATTCTTAGTTGTTCGAACCGACCTCTGTAAGTTTGAAGCTTTGCTTCTTTGACTTTTGAATCTCCTTCATAAATATTTAGAAGCTTGTCCCAAATCTCTTTAGTGGATTTACAATGTGAAACTTTGGTGATTATCATTTCACTGATACCATTCAGAAGTGCATTTGTGGCTTTGGAATTATTCTGACCGAGTTTCACTGCTTTGTCATTTGTTGGTGGAACTGCTTGTGTTGTGTATCCATCTACAATTGATTGCCAAATTTTAAATCCATGTGCCTGTATATATGTCTTCATCGTTATGCTCCAAAAATCATACTTTTGTCCATCAAACTATGGTATTCCATTTTTATACAAGTTGTTTCTCTCTATGATCTACCTTTCAATGGTTAAATTGATTTCTTAAGGAAACTCCTCTGATACCAATTGTTGGATTACTGAGAGGGGGGGTGAATCAATAATAGAGAAATTGCAATCTTTTTTAAACCAAATAATCCAAGTGTTATATCAATGTAGAATTATCATCCAATAATGAGAAATGAACAAATGAACAATCATGCACATACAGAGTACACCAATTTTTTACGTGGAAAACTAAAGCGGGAGAAAACCACAAAATTCTTTTTCTTATATGTCTTGAAGAATTACATTCATTGGAAGAACCAACTTCCTTTGTTTTCTAGCTGCAACTGAAAGGAGGCTCCAACCCCCTAGTTTCTTAGGTTACAACCTGAGGGAAGCTCCAAATCCCCAATTCTCTGGCTACAACCAGAAGGAGGCTACAACCCCCTATGTTCTCCGGCTACAACCACCTGCCCTTGCCCCGTACAATCTCCCTGAAGTAGAAGTAGAATGATGGAACCATTGTCACACTATCACTATGAGATATACCATTGTAAACCTGAACCATGCATCAACCTGTACCTCAACCTGTAATCAACTTGTACCATAAACAAGTGCATCAACCATGCACCAACCTGTACCAAAAAACCTATAATCAACCCGTACCATAAACAAGTGCAGCCAACCATGTACCAAGTATGTACCAATTGTGTGTCAACTACTCATCAACTATGACTCATCAATATGTACCAACATCATCAACTATACACCTCATGTATGTGTCAACTCATCAACTACTTGTCTCAACCATGTACCCAACATGTACCTTAACCAAAACCCCTCATCAATTTAATCATCTAAATATCATTTGTAATTGTGTAATAGACCTGGTGTATATGATCACATAACTACAAACCTTCCTTAACTTTAACAACAAGAGACTAGCATTTTCATCAAACTTTTCTTTAGTCTCACATGACTAGTTTTGGATTAGTCAACAACCCTAACTTGAAATAATCATAACTTTGTACCTGTAATGAATAAAGATATGAAATTGACATACAATGTTATTTAGTGTGTTTTATGAAATTCATCTAGGTTTCACTACTTCTAACCTCTCAGAAAAGGATTTGTAGCAAAAATGGCATACCTTGCTGAATTCTTGCTTATTCTAGAGAGCGACCTTGTAGAACATGCCCTGCATGGAATATTTGTTGAATTGATCTGAAAATGTTACAAATAATACTAAATACTATACTATAACCAATTTTTTTTGTCTTACTTAATTTGGATCTGTTATGAATAAGTTATGACATTTTTACCCGAAATACATGTTTTAGACTAGTTTCAAGACTAGCCACAGACCCTATTTTCCACGGAGTGTAACTCTAAAAATAAAACGAACCACAAGCGAAATTTTTTACCACATATACTTGGATATGTTTCCGTAATGAAATATCAATCTCATGGTTGGAATCATTCTAGAAAAAAATTATTGCAAAAATGGTGAGATGACCTGTAAATAACATACCTTAGAAAGTATCATCAAAAGAATTTATCCTTCCTTGAATTCCGACCTTCTTTTCTTCACCTTCCCTTAGAAATTAGGCTTAGATATCCTTTGGCTACCTCAAACACCTATAGATATTCAATATTCCCAAGTGTGATCTAAAATGAGAGAGCCTTGCCTCTTATTTATACTCTCCAAGTAGCTTCCTTAAAAACATCTTCTAGGTCACTTTGCCCACTTTCCTTATTTTATGGTTAACCTACTTCTAATTTATCCATTAAATTTATTATTTCAATAATTTATTTTGTATTTACCTTCTAAAATATCTTAAACCACTTTGACTACTTTGACCTTTTGGGCCTTCTAGATGACATATGAGGGTCCTCCAACTTCGTAAGGCCATAACTCTCAAACCGTGAGGAGTTATGTGATGTTCCACATACCACTAGAAATGGAATGACATGTAATATCCATATAGAATAGTATTACCTTAAAATATATCAAAATTCATACCATTATCCATCAAACAAACTTGGGTCCATTACCCAAACCTGGGTTCTCCAACTTCTCATGGTCATAACTCTCTAACCGTGAGGAGTTATGTGACGTTCCACATACCAACGGAAATGGAATGACAAGAAATATCCATATAGGATAGTTTCATTGACAAATTCACTGACGTTCATCTCATTTTTCCACAAATAAGCATGGGTTTTCTAACCATACTTCTAGGATAGCTCAATCCACAAAGCATCTTCCCATGAGGTCTTTCACCATAAGGGGACCACTTTGGATTTCATCCATTTTTACTTATTATCAACCATAACAAGACAATAATGAGTCATATTTACATCAAACAAACTTGGGTCCATTACCCAAACCTTTTTTCTACCGAGATTTCTTCAAGGG
Organism: Picea sitchensis; assembly: GCA_010110895.2. Taxonomy (NCBI): domain Eukaryota; kingdom Viridiplantae; phylum Streptophyta; class Pinopsida; order Pinales; family Pinaceae; genus Picea; species Picea sitchensis. The sequence continues at coordinate 63,896 of SNQJ01S0018576.1, read as the reverse complement.
TTGACATCAATGACAACCAACCTTAATCAACATAGAGATCCAAATGAAGGGATTTAAAGAAGGCCAAGTTTCCTTAGTTAAGAAAGAAGTTCAACCTCCTCCTAGGAGAGGGATATTGCTTACTATACTCCTAGGGAAACAAATAGAACAAGCTCTTGAAAAGGGAAGTGGGGACATAGAGGACCTACAATGCATGGTCAAAAAGCTATCAAACGAAATCATATACATGAAGAGAAGTGCAGGGGAGGGAAACAGAGGCCAGAAGCCCTATAATCCTTTATTTAAAATGAATCCACCATTAAAAGCAATTGAACCTCTCCCAACCAACCTAAACATAGATCTGGGAAATGTATCATCCGACTCTTTCTAAACTTATCACCAACAGAATCACTCTAAAAGAGACAACCCTCAATGGGTGCATGCCATGAATTTGATGGCCAACCGGTTTCTAGATGAAGTCTCCCTGACCGAACAATAAAGTGGCTCTAGAATGAATATTGTCAATCAAGAAGAAATTTCTCCACCAGAAGAAACAACCATGTTGATATGGGATCCTGACCTAGATATGCCTTCCAATGACTTGTTTGAGGTTCAAGAACCACCCGCAGAAGTCTTGGTTGTGGAAACACGAAGTAGGGGTCAATCTATCTCAAACGACCTTACTACAACCCAAATTTCGGTAGGGAGACCAGCTCTTGATCACCCGAAAGCACCTTTTTCTCCCCGAAGAAACCCTATAAACATCCATACATGAGAATTTCCCAAGATGGATTACATCATAGTAGAATATTTGAAGAAGTTGAAGGCTAATATATCAGTTATGGAAATCTGTAGAATCCCTCTGCAAAAGGACTTCTTGTTACAAGATTTGAAATCAGTAGAAAATCCTATGACAAGCAATGATTAGGGAAGAAATCTAATTCCCACATATCTATGAAATAAACCAACTACGAATGCCTACTCTGAAGATAAGAATGGAAAACCTTTTGTCCCACCGTTCCTTTTAACATTTGAAGTCTTCAACAGAAACCTCCATAATTTATTGGTCGATTCAGGAGCATCTTCTAATGTTATGCCACTGTCTATTTGCAAAACATTAAACGCAATCCCCCTCAAAAGTGATAAACATGTGATATAACTGGACATAACCCAAGTAAAGGTCATGGGAGAACTCAAATATGTGATGATCAGAATAACGACTCACCCTAAATTTGTCCAAGTAATTGACATTATCGTAGTAGATATCCTAGAAGCCTATGGATTGTTATTAAGATGAGATTGGTCTAAGAATTTAAACGGTTACTTAAGTACAGACTGGGCACACCTTTGGCTACCATTAAAGGGGCACACAAATATGATCATAATTGATAGAGAAATATATCTAAAACATAATGTCACTGACCTAGAAACCCTAAACAAACCCTCATCGGTAGATTTCCCTATGCTAGGCAATTATTCATGTGATTCCTACTTCAGGAACTTCTCCCCTCTCTCATCTGATGTCCCTCTTACTCAAAACTCTGAAATGATTTTTCGATAGGAATTTCCGACGGCGGTGGAGGAAACCCTCTTCTCCCAATAACCTTCATTAGAAATCACATAACAAACAAGAGGAAAAAAGGAAAGTAACAAGAAAGAGGAAGTTGATACATTTTTCCCGCAAGTTTGGACCCTATATTTTAATGGATCTAAATCACAAAAAGGGTCGGGAGTAGGGTGTATCCTCATTAACCCGAAGGGAAAACAAAATTTCTTGTCCTGTATACTAGAGTTCGAATGCACAAATAACACCATCGAGTATGAAGCTCTAGTACAAGGGTTAAATAAATCCATAGACCTAAACGTCTAATAATTGAAGGTTTTCGGAGACTTTGAAATCATCATCATATAGGTAAGGAATACTACACATTGCAATTCTCTGCACCTAAAGAACTACCAAAAGGAAGTGCACGAGATAATAGAGAATTTTGAAGCTTTCAACATTACAACGATTCCTAGAGCAAAGAACATTCTTGTTGATTCCCTAGCCACCGCTACTTCAAGGATATCACCTATAGAAGATTATGAAGCCTCCCAGTTTACTATGGAATTTCTCTACAAACCATCGGTGCCCAACAATATTTCTAATTGAAAGGTTTTTGAAGGAGATGGATAGATTATAAACTTGTTGACCAATTAGGACAATTTTAAAGACCTGGATATTGACGATGAAATATTCCATTAACAATCAACAGGAACCAACCCTCATATAGATCAATTGACTGACAAATCAAAGTCTCACACGATACCGAAGGGGATATCTAATTTAGAAAACCTTTTTGACCTAAAAGAAAGATTTAAGGGGTCAAAAAACGCGAAGACCAGAAGTTCCTATCCCATGCTTGAAACTATAAATCTCGGAACCCTGGAAAACCCAAAAAACATAAACCTAGGCTAGAAAATATCTAAAGAGGAAAGGAAGGCTTATCTCAAACTTTTTAGACAATATCAAGATGTTTTTGCTTGGTCCTACCGAGATCTGAAAACGTATGATACCCATACCATTGAGCACACTATCCCATTAAAAACATAAGTGAAACCCTTCCAACAAAAGCTCTTAAAGTATCACCCTTCCCTGGAACCTCTCATGTGTTAGGAATTGAATAAACTTTCAGATGCCAAAATTATCTTCTAGGTTAGACACTTTGCGTGGGTAGAAAATGTGGTTCCTGTAAGAAAAACGTATGGGGAGATTCACATATGCGTAGATTTCATAAACCTCAACAGAGATTTAGAAAAGGACAACTACCCAGTCCTGCCAATGGAGCAACTCCTACACACCGTATCGGGCTCTGAGATTTTCTCCTTACTAGACAGTTTCTCAAGTTACAACCAAGTTCTAGTTTCAAAATAAGACCACTTGAAAAATACCTTCTAAACCAAGTGGGGGACCTTTTCTTACAAACACATGCCTTTTGGGTTAGTAAATGTAGGAGAGACCTTCTATATGGATATGGACATAGCATTTTGGGGACTAATCAACGAGTGTGTAGTATTCTACTTGGACGACATGACTATGTATTCAAAGAACATAAAAGATCACATCCAACATTTAACCCATATTTTCGAAAGGTGTAGGAAATACAACATATCCTTAAACCCTAAGAAAACTATTTTTTTTGTCGAGGAAGGTAAGTTGTTATGCCACATTATATCTCAAGCAGGCATCCGCATAGACCCGGAAAGGATTAAGTCTATATCTCAGCTTCCATTACCTCACAAAAAAAAAGTTGTGCAATTGTTCTTCGGGAAAATCAATTTTGTGAGGAAATTCACCCCCAATTTCATGGAAACTATCAAACCCTTACAAAAAATAATCCGTAAAGATGTTCAATTTAAGTGGGATGATGAATGGAAGAAGTCCTTCAACAATATTAAGAATGCAATATCTCAATCCCTAGTGTTGCGAAGTCCCGATTTTAACAAAGATTTCTTCCTCTATATTTTTGTCTCCGACAAATCGTTAGTCAGAGTATTGACTCAAAAGGCCGATGATAACAATGAGGCCTCAGTTTCATTCATGAGCACTAATATCCAAGGGGGATAATTAAATAACCCTTCTATAGATAAGAAAGCCTATGTGGTATACAAGGTAGTAAAACACTTCAGATATTACATCCTCAAGAACCACACCAAATTAATCGTGCCTAACCCTACAGTCTGATCTCTATTTACTCAATAGGAGATGGGGGAAAGAAGAGGAAACTGTATGGAAGTAGTCCAAGAATTTGATCTAGATATAAAACCTGCTAAACTAGTTAAAGGACAAGGGTTATGCAAACTGGCAGTTGAAGCTCAGGACCAAGTAAACGAAGACCCCAGATGGGAGAACGAAATGGCATTATGGTGTGGTGAAGCTTCATACATTAAACTAGGGGAAGAGTCTTGGTATGAGAAATTGACTTATCTCCTGCACCATGGGACTTTCCAAGAAAACCTAAACCCTAGGGAAATGAGAGATCTCGGGTTAAAATTTGCACAATATAGCCTCATAAATTTGATACTCTTCCGGGTTAATTGTGATCAGGTAATTTTAAGATGTCTTGAACATTAAGATGCAGATAAAGTTTTGAAGGAGCTCCATGATGGCCCTGTCGGTGGACATTTTGTAGGAAACACCACCACTCATAAGATATTGAGAGCTAGTTATTATTGGCCGAATTTGTTCAAGGATGCTCACACATACGCTATAAACTGTAAAACTTGTCAAATAAGCACTGGTAGGGAGAAGAGAGTAGTTGTCCCACTCCAAACGTTGACCGGTTTTAGGCCTTTTGAGCAATGGGGTTTGTATATCATAGGGGAAATTACACCAAGTTCTTAAAAACAACATAAGTACATACTTATTGCCACCGATTATTTCACAAAATGGGCAGAAGCCATTCCTCTAACTGAGGTAAACGAGAAGGTGGTAATCCAATTCATAGAACAACAATTAATCACAAGGTTCGGTGTCCCTTCTGTCCTTTTTTTTTATAATCCATCTTACTTTTATTCCACCCTATTAACAGAGTTTTCTCTAGAAAAAAGAATCATAATTAGATACTCCCAAAACTATTATCCACAAGGAAACGGAGTGGCAGAATCAACTAATAAGAACTTAGTAAGAATATTAAAGAAAACAGTTGCAGACAACTAGAGGAATTGGAATAATTCAATTCATAATGATTTATGGGCCAACATAGTCACACCCAAGGTAGGTATAGGTAATTCCTTGTACTTTCTAGTATATGGCCAGGAATCCATTCTCCCGAATGGGGTATATCTTCCACAACTTGCTCAGGAATCCAGAGGGAATCCCTCATCAATATTGCAACAAAGAATTGAAACCATGCTCATGTTAGAAGAAGAAAGGGAGAAATCTAAATCAAAGTTCATATCCCACCAAAAGATAGTTAAAATGTGGTTTGATAAGCATAAGGCTAAAGAGAAGAATTTTGAAGTAGGAGACCTAGTCCTAAAGTGGGACAGGGAAAATGAGCCTAAAGGCAAGCATTCTAAGTTTCAAAATCTTTGGCTCGAACCTTTCCAGGTGGTCAAGAAGATTGGGTTGGGCACATATCGACTACATAATCTTGGGGGGGACCTGACGCTCTCCCAGTAAATGGCCAAGCCCTAAAATAATATTTTCATTAAAAAAAAAAAAAACTTTTGTGTTTATTCTAGATACATCGATTTACCTTTTGCATTTATACTTTTTGTTTTATTTTATTTTATTGTGCTTATGATCTTTTTGAAATATTTTTTTTAGAAAGACAATGGTTGACCTCAAATCATGCGACATAACAAACTCTATTCCTAACTCGTCGCTCACATACAAACACAAGAAACGTTGAGGAAACTACGGTTGTTTCAAGAGATTCCTTATCTAGCTTGCGTAGATGAACAACTTTGGAGAAATGCAGAAGTGTATACTTAGTGGTATGGTAAAACCTTAAGGGAAATATGGTAAGCTGGAATGGACTACATGCACCTCAAAGACAGAGCTAGTGAGTTTCACCTTAACCATCTCATTTTGAAAATAACAGACTTCCTCCTCTCCTACTCACTCAGGGCATTCTATCGAAATAAAAGTCAACTATATAAAATGAGTGCATAGTAGGAGAAGGTATGCAGATATCTCAGTCAGGGCTATGGACGCTCGCTAGAAGTGGAGAAAGGTATTTGATGTCGGGGTGATTTCGTCAGGGATATGGACACTCGCTGGCAATAGAGAAACACCGTAGCAAATGAATAAGGGTGAAAAAAAGGCCTAGTGCCAGTGAATGATTTACTAGACTCTTGTCAAAAGGGGTCATGAGTCAAGTTTACAGGAAAAGAAGGAAGAATAAAGGTTAAAAACCCCACAGGAAGGCCCGAATGTGTCAACCGGGGAATTTCAAATGCAAGGGTGAAAGGGGCTCTGATAAAACCAATTAAGTTCTTCACCAGATTTTGCATCAGTCGAGCCCAAGGGAGGAACAAAGATTCTACTTTCACCTAGTAAATTGGCATTTGTTGAGAACTCAACACACCCTAAAAATCCTATGCCAATTTTTCACTTTTTGGGTACCACTTTATCTTTTCACTGTCTAAATTCAATTTCATTTTGAGAAATGTTTTATATGCTTGTCCTCTTGACTCCAACTAGCTATTCAGGTTTGTCTAAATTTATGAAACCCCATGAATTAAAGAGGCTTAACAATTAAACAAGGGATCAACAGCCAAAACACTTCACCCGACACGCTCAAGATTCGGCATCGGAAGGAATTAAGAGGTAAATAGAATCACTTGGAAAACCTCAGTTGTCGAGCACCGATATTCACCGGTATTGGCGAAAGGTAGTTTTGTTTCATGAAAAAATCACATACGGCCATCGTTGATAGACGATCCCCTTCGCACTTGTCTGAGTTGGGGAAGACTGATTCGCGACGAACATTCTGACCATGCTAAATATTTTTCTCCGATCACTGATTCCCAAAGCATTTTGACATCGGGAGTTTTTGAGGAAGTTAATCCGAATAAAAACACGTGATAGGTTTATCCATGATCACCGACCCCCAATACCTTTCAACATTGGAGAGCCCAGGTTTATTTTATAACACAACTTGAAGAAAGCCCCAACTCCAACTAACATGCATGAATTAAGTCACTAGTCTTTAACACCACATGTCTTTTCCAGATTGGAGAAACTCTATAGTCTAGATCAACCCCGAGTCATTCTTGTTTACCTAGGTCCAAGTCAAACCTCTGAGTCAGGTTTTCCATGTCATCACTGTACGATGATATTGATCAGCATCAGAGTTTTTGCGAGGGACATCAATGAAAAAAGTCACAGTGCATCTTCGATCCCCAATCCACCCACTGATAAAGCTACACGATGGGACGTTTTAGCGCTAGATATGATTAGATTTTGGGCATTTAAGGGGTTAATTAATACCAAATATCACATCAGTTTCTACTTCGTATGCGAATCAAAACAGCCATTTGAAATTTTCGATAGACCACATCACCCTTCGCACCTCCATCGTCAACCCACAATGAATTCAAGTTGTAGAGATCCAGCGGAAGATTTGTCTGAATTCCACTCATCACCCAAATTAAATGGTCAATATGATATGGTAAGTTATCCCATGGTTTAAATTCTCTTGAGCCATTGTAAATGAAATAATTTTGCATGCAAAGGCATTTTAGAGCATCCAGAGAAGTGAAACGAGCAATTCGAAAGGTGCAGAGATCCTGTGAGTATCAAATAACTAGGTTGAGCAAGCTTTACAGGTATGTACCAGTTTGTGGATTTTTCATTCTTAGATTTCATATATATATTTTATCTAGTATTTCTTTGAATGCAGTCTCTAAAAATATTTATCATGATTTCAGGAACAATGCCTCCAAGAAATCTTAGCACTAGGCGATCGCCAAGGGCGCCGAAGCTAAAACAACCAAAGGTAGGAGAAGGGTCTTCTCTAGGGGTAGAAAAACAGTTGGAATACATTTTGAGGCCAGAACTAGTCATTAATACATATACAAAGAATGTTTTCATGCAACTGTCGACCTTTGAAGACACATAGGAAAGCAAAGGGACCAAGACGACACTCCCACATTGGCGAGCACTCTTCAAAAAGATCATCTGAGAGGAATTCCTAGAGTACATCCCACACAGTGATTCAGATGTGAGAGTGCTCGACAACCAAGTATTCCCGAACATTCGACAGTCGTACCTACACATGGTAGCAAGTAGGACCCTTGTGTTTCCCTGTATAGAACTTCTACAGTGGCTCATTGACCACACAAACACACATAAGTGTTTAATCAATGACGACAATGGTGGGTGTGTCATGGTTTTCCTTCCGATGGAAGTCTAGAAGTATTACAAGCTTAGAGACCCGGAGGAGAGAATGACAACTGATTTCGTCGTAAACTTCTATGAGCGCTGTGACACCAACCAGGTGATGGCCTCATGGTGGAGAGAAGATAAAAAATACACCAACCGGACCTCTGGCTGGTACCAGACTGCCAACTTAAGGAAGCCATACATCTACCTGATGGTTCTCATCTGTCGGTTGTATGGGGAGAAAGATTGCTCTAGATTTTCAAAGGAATGGATGCCTCTAGCTTACACAGTGGCCATTTCTGGGAGCGACTTCAATTGGGGAGCCATCATTTCCAAGCAGATGAGCATCTTCATACAACATGATTAGATGTCGAAAGAAGGAGAGATTCCAACCTTCTACATGACTTCGTAGTTACTAGATGTCATGTGTGCTAGAAACGTCTTTATCGACATGAACCTCAGCTGGCACGTCGTAGAACTCCCGGTCCATGTATATTTTAGGATATTATGGGAGAATAGGTACAAAAATTCCTACTCCCTCATCTGCAATGAATTCATCACACGTATTTACTTTATTCTTTTCAAGAAATAATGCCTGATATTATCAGTTACTTCCAAAAAGATGATATCAAAGGTCGTCCACTGGTATATCAATGAGCACGATACCTACATCAGAGTGTTAGAGGCCACCGAAGCACCTCATATCCTGCCTGCGCATGTCCCAGACCGGATTGTAGTGGGGGAGATATGCTACTAGACCATCCTGCAAGGTTGCAATGCCACTCTGATCAAGGACAAGAAAAGGATGTTCATACCTTATGGTTTCCATGTAGGGTTATACATGGTGAAGGGCACTTCTTAGGCCAAGCAAGAAGGACTGATCCAATTGGAGTTTGGATTCCAGACTGATTGATTTCGCAAACATGACCCAAAGGATATGGTCTTGAAACATGGCTTGCAAGTGTCATCCTATTGGCTGTACGCCCACGACAAGTTTGAATATGAAGACTTCACAGAAAATTCCCAAGACTGGGATGAAGTGGTGGCAAGGATGGTTGACCCAAAAATGACCAGGTTCAAATCCATGAGCTTGGATGAATAGGAAATGATCCTAGAAAAATCGGCTCAAGGGGACCTCAGGGCCAGAGAAGAAATGATAGCGACCAAAACAGTAGAAGCCCCCCAGATAGCCCTGGTGCATGATACAAGTTTACCCATGACTCGGGACGTGTGAGAAAGGGGGTTACTCATGATAAAACAGGTGAAGTGGATAATTGATCATCTTCAATATGAGCCAGACCTCAAAGGTATGACAAGCCTCCCTACTGACAACCCATATGAAAGCTAGATAGGCCCAAGCAGCCCTAAATTGATAATCGTTGATGAAATTATCGGGTTAGATGACCCTGAATTCAGAATTCCACCGACCGAATCACCTTCAGGTATTTCAATTCAAACAGAGACAGTCCGAACATCAGGGAGAGAAAGTGTGTCGAACCCCCTAAGAGAATTGATAAAAATATATGATGATGATGAGAGCTCGGAAGTATCTCTCATGACCCTTGTACATATTGAAGAGGAAAAGGATCCAAATAAGTCATCTTCCTCGGTTCGTGATGCTCAAATTCAGGATCTTCCACAAAATGAACCGGAAATCGAGAGTGTCTTAGAAACTGAGTTGCCTAATGCACCGGAGACCCAAGTGGACAATCTGAAGGATGGGCCAAGGTCGGGCGAACAAAATAAAGAAGCTACATAGCAGGAAATTGACGTCTCAACGACTGATGATCAAGTAAGTACCGAGCCTACCCCCGATGCCCCAATTTCAATAGATACTCAACTCCTTGATGAGAAACAAACAGAAGTTGGGCCTTCAGAACCCAGGGAGGAAGTTCAAGAACCCAGTCGTGAACAAGTATATACCATTAGGAGTCTAGGGAATACACTCACCTGGGGAGATCAACAAATACCCAGACCCGTGGATAAAGTAGCCGACATATTTGCCATCATTTATGACTGGAAAAGGAAAGCTATTGTCCAGAGAACCACCAAGAAGATGAGGATCACTTTAGATCACTCCATCCTCATCACTATGGAGGAAAACTTGATCAACATAGAGCATCCTAAGACATCTGAACTTATCGGCGCAGGGATGGAAATCACAGATGCCACCCTAGAGAGAGACAAAAGGGATGAAGAGGAGTTGGCGCAAATGTGGAGAGGTGGTACAAGAAAGTGAAACAAGCCATGGAAAGAATCGACTATATCATCACGGTGCAAAAGGGTCGAGACTTTCAAGAGCACGAAATCCGAGTGCTAAGGGAAAGCATAATTGATCACATAAGGAAATCGACCGAGTATTGGGTTAAAATGTCCCAGGAACCCCATCGTGAAATCCAAGAAAAATGGACCAAGTGCGAGAAAAGATCGATCAATATCAATAAGGTGATGAAAGACATCGGACTCCTCGAGTTTGTCACACCCGATGACTTTGTCAACTTGTGCGAAATAGTCAAGTCGCATGCTGAGAAAGACTCATCATGGGCTGAAGAAATAGAAAAGGTGATAGACACAACACCAATTCAGGTGCGAAAGTTTATGGAGCACCCGATCAAAGCTCAGGCTATGTTGCGACAACTAAGTGCCAGTATAGTCAAGTATCTAGCACAAGCGATAGAAATAAGAGAGATTCACTCGGCCCCAAAGGAACAACGTAGATTCCCATATTTCAACACATGTGAGGATCTATTCATCAAGTGGTCGGAGAACGAGAATATTCACCCACTTAAGTGATATCTTGAAATGACTCTTAGAAAAACTGATAGAAGAGAGCACCATGTGGCGAGTTTTGTTTCACTTAGTTGCACTTTAGTAGTTATTTTTAGTTAATAGTATGTTATAAATAGGGGGATCGACCTATTAGCAAGAGATAGATGGTTTTTTTCAAGACCCTCATTTTTTGTTTGTTAAGAACTATTTCAGAGTTGCCTTTAATTGAGAAGTCCTTTTGGTACCAGAGACAAGTTTTTGTTTTCATCAAATGTGTGTATGATTGGATGTGGAGAAGAATTATTTTTTATTTTGTCTCATGAATGGATGTTGTAATGAGAGCTACTAAATCTGTTGATAAGTTATCTGATTCAATGTTTTACATTTCTTGTCTTTAATGATGAAAATAAATCATTGTGTGTTATTATGTGATTGATGATCAGAGTTGAGTGAATTATTTTACTTGCCATCGTTTATTGCATGCATGTTTTCTTCTGATAAATTTTTTCTCACTCAATAACTAGAATACTCGCACATTTAACGTATTAGTGCTAGACCTGTGGTAAGTGATCATTGTCTGCATGCTAGAGTGAAAGGGTTGTCCCAAGCTCAACCTCTTCTCTAGTAGTTAAGTTTTTTCCCACTTTGTCACTTAGTTGGTTTATACTAGATTTTTCTTATATTAGTCCCACCTAAGAGAAAACACAAAAATGAGAACGTTCGAACTGAAGGAGAAAGCCTTCACGAGAAAACATAAAGGCCATCGATTATTTGGCCGAATCGCAAGATCTAGAGAACCATTCCACTATTAAATGTTGCAGAGTCTAATTGGGCCTCGGTGGCAGGTTTGGTTCATGTTGTTGAGTCAAAGGGATTTAGGACCCCTCAATAGAACCATATGGGAGCAGAGACACATCCATTCAAAATATCATGGGATGCATCCCAACAATCGTTACCCCATAATAGAACTAGTTCCTCATGAGACCATCAACCATGGAGGAAGTAGAAAGGGTAGTGAAGGAGATGGCCTCAGGAAATTCTCCTATGCCATATGGATTCACCACCTATTTTTTTGAAACTTGTTGGAAAATACTTGAGAAATAAATTTGGGATGTAGTGGAATAATCACGATCCTCCATATCCATTCTTTAGGATTTCAATGCCACCTTTATAGCATTGATTACTAAGGAAAAATAGGTGAACAGAGATGGAAATTTTAGACCAATATTTATGTGCAACATGATATAGAATATAATATCCAATATAATATCTAACAAATTCAAACCTCTTCTTGAAGGCATCATCTCCCTGGAGCAAGGGGGCTTTGGGGAAAGGGCGTTGAATCCTAGATAGTATAATAGTATCCCATGAAACTATACATTCACTGAAAACTTATAAGAATCATGGAATGCTAATAAAACTAGATATTTCAAAAGCTTATGATTGAATAAGCCAACATTTCCTTCAAAAATGTTGGAGGCATTCAGATTTGTCGAAGAATGGATCTAGTGGATAAAAGTTCTAATTTATTCATCCTTTTTTTCTATTATGGTAAATGGTTCTCCCTCGAAAATTTTTAACCCATCGTGGGGGCTCATACAGGGAGGCCCTCTTTCCCCCTATATGTACATAATATGGACTGAGGATGTGGGGAGGCTTATCCAAAATGATTTTTTATAAGGAAAGATAAAAGGATTAAAAAATCAATTTGATTATGATCTGGTTACTCACCTCCAATTCATGTATAATAACCTCTATTGGGGATTTTAAATGTCTTTCTGATACAACTAAATGGAACTCACATTAATTATCGAACCAAGGGTCGTCTTTTTATTTCAAGGTTATGTGCAAAGTCTATGAAGGATAAAATTTCCTCTGTAGTGATGGTAATTATAATTATCGTGCAGTGAATGAAAAATCAATCGATCTATTCTTCTTGAAGGGAAACAAACTTCTATATAAAAAATTATAAACAAACATGAAGAAAGGAAGATCACACTTAATCCAAAAAAATCCTTACCAGAAAGAGAACCACATTTGATTCATGTAACACTCACTAAAAACAAAATCACTTTCAACCCACACCACTCTTGTTGAAAGGAAATAGCAACTGCAAAATAGAAAACAATCCAATCGTACTATTGAACAATTCAATACTCACGATGATTTTAAAGAGAATCCACCTACTATAAATTTAATAAGAAACACTATATGTTAACAAAGAATCCAAATGATGCAACAAAACCACAATGAAACTCCAACCAATAGAAGTAACAATAGTAACAAAGATTCTCACTTCTTGCTAAAAATCAACGAAGCTTTGCAAGTAATGGCTCATGTAATTAATAACGATCAAGAACAAATAACAATCCCCATTGATCAATATCAATTAGAATCATAAAAGCAGACTATAATAAATCTACCTAATAAAAAAATGGAATTTCAACACCTAATTAGTGAAGGGGGGCCTTCCTTCACCAATCAAGGCTGTTGAAATATCTCACAAATTGATTCTCATATAACATGAAACAATATACTCATATTATAGAAAAGGGATGATACGACAAGTTCACAAGATGCCTGTTACACACTATATTCTTTTCTTATGCCAACCTATAAACCCCGAGAGGGTTCCTATCATTTATACATTTCCAAATAATATCTTGTTACAAATAGTATATCGGATCAATACATAACATAAGATATGTTGCACATTTGTATTGTTACAATTGTTGTACAAAATAGAGTATTATGTTACATTATCAAAATCATGAATAGTTGCAACAGTTGGTACTTCCCGTTTCTTCCAACGACTCGTTCCTTTCCACATTGGTGTTTGTGTACTCCTATACTTGAGCATCGATCAAAGACCAAATTCTCACGTATCAATGAGATTCTGGAAAGATCATAGATCAAAGGGTGACACCATCAATAAGTAACAACATATCAAAAAGAGACACCATCTAATCTCGTGAAGGAGTAGTAGCATCGGATCCTAAATAAACACAACTTGTTCTCAACCTACAAGTACATGCTTATAATTCATCTCATTAGTAAACATCAAATCAAGTAGGAAACTAATTAACAACCCATATTACTACTTAAATAATTAAATTCATAAAAAGGTTATACCTTGGGTTAAAACATGAAGTCACAAGCAAGATATTGTCAAAATAGGGTAAAATATGACTTAAGCTATCTCCAAAACAAGGTAAAAGGAAGGAAAAAAGGGTACAAATAATGGGCCAAATCATGAACACACATGATTTGACCAAAAGTCCTTTGAGAGTCACCTCATGATCATATTGGTGGAAAGAGAGAAATTCCTCACAATGGTTACTAAAGTAGTTACCTACCAAAATACACCATCGAATATCCAAAACAACATCTAATCCAACACCCATGATATAGAATTCAAATTGGAGGATATGGTCATTCATAGAATGTTCCACTTTATGCACCACATTATCACATTGAATATGCTTTTGACTTGGATGCTAATGAGGTAGTATTTATAAGTATATATATGGAGGCCCTAATGTTGAACCTATTTCATAACAATAATTTTTATGTTTAGTGTACTTTAAAGATCATCATAACAAAGACCCTTTGTTGTTTAATATGGGAATAAAACTTGGAAGTATCAAGTCTACCCAAACTAGTCATGGAAAAGATAGAGACTGAGGGTTCTCCTATTTGTAATGGTAGAGATGGATGGCCCACATGGAAAGGAAATAAATGGTAAGGAAAGGAAAGGCTAGACATGGAAAGGCAAGGACATTGTAAGGCAAGAAAAGGAAAAGAAATACATGACAAGGAACAAGAAGAGGAAAGAAAATACATGGAATAACTGGCAAGGAAAGACATGGCTAGGTGAAATTCAAGGATAGACAAGGAAAGGAAAGTAAATACATGGCAAGGAAAGGCTATAAAAATCTAGGAAAGGCAAGGAAATACATATCAAGACAAGGAATGGAAACACAAGTCAAGGTAAGGAAAGGCGAGACAAGGCAATCCAAGGCATGACAAGGCATGGTAAGGAAAGGCTTGTAAAGGTATGGCATGACAATACATGGCATGGATATACATGACATGGAAACACATGGCATGGCAAGGCATGGCAAGCAAAGGTAAGGAAAGACAAGGAAAGGCAAGTAAAGGAAAATAAAGGCATGGAAATACATGGAAACGAAAGGTAAGGAAAGGCATGGAAATACATGGAAAGGAAAGGCATGGAAAGACATGGAAAGGAAAGACATAGAAAGGAATGGAAAGACATGGAAAGATAAGGAAATACATGGAAAGGAAAGAGAAAGCAAGGAAAGGCAAGGCTAGCGATGACATGGAAATTCAAGGCAAGGTAGCACAAGAGAAGGAAATACAAGGACATACAAGACAAGGTCAATTAGGTGTCACAAAACCCAATTTAATGTGGTTTTGAAACATGACACGATTAATAATAAAATGGAAAAAGTAAAAGGATATCATTTTCATATATCATTTATGATTAAGTTGTTTCGATGTACTTTTCAACATTATTATGATCAAATTAAGATGAAAATTTGTCCATAAAGGTTTCCATTATTACAAAATAGTTGAAATGGTTTTTGGAATTAAAATCTACTCTAGTAATAAATCTAAATCCATCCCAAAAAATCAATGCAAGCATTCTATGAAATAAACACTATGAACGATACAAAATTTGGACCTAAGACACGACATAAAATTAGTTGTATTAATTTCCACTAATTTCGTCCATCTTTTTTGTGGTAATATTTTGGATCCATGCTTCTCTTACATATGTAGGGACATTAAATAATCTTAATAATTCTTAAAATTCCTACTATTAATGGTTCATGTAATTTTAAAACCAATTGACAGATATATAATATTGATGGATTGAGGAGCAATGGTGACCGAAGTAAGTTAGCATACAATCCTGGTATGTGTAGGGTTTTGTGGGTACATGCAAGAAGATGAAGGATGACCCAGAGTTTCTGGAATGGTATTGCTAATGTTAGGAGTGATAGGAAATGCAGATTCCTAAGCACAACGGAAGGTTTAGGGACTGGCAAAAATGTTGATGTTCAAAGATGCACTACTGGATAGGTCAGGAAAGAAACTAGAAGACACTGAAATGGGGGGTGTAGGAAAGGGTGAAGCAGAAAGTACGACCAATACGAAAAACCCAAGAGTGAGCAGAGTTGACAAAATAAAAGTGAATGGATGTCATACGTGAATGAATGAAAATCCAAGGTACGAGGTCAACTCTCCTAGCATAGGTAACTATATTCACAAGATGAAATATCATTCTCTAATAAGAAATTTTATGGGGATGTGGCCATCAGAAAAATATCCAATGGCATGGGTGAATTCTCAATGGCAAGTTAAGGGACAAGTGGATTTAAAATTGGGGTCCAAGGGATTCTTTACATCATTTTTTTCTAACCCCAAGGATAGAGATAAAGTATTTGAGAAAGGGCCATATTTTTTCAACTTAGCAGGCCTCCATTTACAATACATGAATGAAATATTTTCTCCAGAGAAAGAGGACTTCATAGTATCTCTGGTCTAGATAAGGATGTATTCTTTTCTGCAAGAATTATGGGAAATGGAAACATTGGAAGGAATAGGGAACACACTAGGAAACTTCATTAATATATCATAGGTCACAAAGATGGAAAAATACACATTGTATGCAAGGATCCATGTCTATATGAACGTTGTAGAGACTATTTCAAAGTCAATGACAATGTCATACAAGGATAATGAATGGATCCAAACCCTAAATTATGAACATATACCTTTCAGATGCATAAAATTTCATATCCACGACCATATATTATGGGATTGTCCCTTAAACACAAATTCAGAGGTTAGCCAACCCCAAGAGGGAACATATGCATAAGGGTTTACCAAGATCCAAGGGAAGTGCAAGGCAGTGAGACAACCAACAAAACCAATATAAAATGAAAAGGAAAATAGCAAGAACATGTTTAAATCACTAGAGGAGAGAAGTATTCAAGAAATCATTGGGCAAGCCTAGGAGGAACCAAATAATATGGAAGAACCACCAAAATAAGAGGTGTAAAAGAACAGGAAAGTAGATCTAAAGTTACAACAAGAGGAGAAGATAGAAGGGGAATATCAAATGAAAGATCTAGAAGAACAAGAAGAAACACAAGGGGAGAAAACTCAAGAAGACACCATCAAGGGGATGGATTTGGAGAAGGTAGAAATAGACATGAAATCCTTAAGGGAAGGGCAAGAAGAACAAAAAATCAATGACATGATCATAGGCCAAATAAGGAATCTACAAAGTGAAATGCAGGGAACTAGAGGCAATAAAGTAGCATCGGGGAGCCCAACTGTAGTGTCAGGAAGTATGGGAGTTAAGATCAACCACTTGAAAATCCTAAAACAAAACCCCAATGAAGAAATGAAGTGGGGAAGAAAACCATATAAAAAGGTTATAGAGGAAACAAGAGCACACTTAGTGGACTCATGACAAATGCTAGGTATTCCAAAAATATGTTTCCAACCCAAACAAAAGTAATATTATGAAGCTAGTGTCATGGAATGTGAGAGGATTGAATTCCCCATCAAAAAACATAATGATAAGAAAATAATTGCACAAGAAAGAGCATAGGTAGTAATGATTCAATAAACTAAATGTGATAAGGAAACGATTGTAAAAATAGCCAATAAATTTTTGAAATGTTATGAGATAGAAGTGGTAGTAGTAGAGGGAGCCTTAGGGGGGATAGATATCATGTGGGACCCTACAAAATGGATGATGAATATCCACTCCAACCTCTCGAGAATCATAACACTTCAATTATAAGAGATAGGTACTCAATATCAAGGCTTCATACCTAATGTGTATGGCCCATTATCGCCTTAGCTAAAGCGAGGATTACTAGAATCCCTAAATTACTTGGGGACCTTGTTTCATGACCAACAATGGAATATTAGAGACAAATTCAATATAATCATGTCTCTACCGGAAAAGAAAAAACGGGGAGTTTGAAGACTAGATGGAGAAAGTGAGGTGTTTAGAGACTGGATTGAGAAGTTTATACGAACAGATATCCCAGCCAATAGTGGATCATTCACCTATAGAAATAGAATAAGGGTCGACAAATAAGTTGCAGTCATATTAGATCGATTCTTGACTTATGAGATAATATTTCAAGGACAACAAGCTATTTCATAGGATGTTCTCCCCTTCTATTGATATAATCATTGGTCGATTCTCCTATCATGGGAAGGAAAATTGACCCCACAACCAAATTCGTTCTGTTTCAAGAAATTTTGGATGGATCATCCGAAATTCATGTAGAATATAGAAAAATGGTGGTCCAAAAAATCAGATCTATATGGAACCAATATGTACTAATTTCAGCAGGCTCAACCATGTTAACATGATATTCAAGATCTGGAATAAGGAGGTCTTTAGAAATATTTTGAAAGAGAAGAGATGAATGGAGTAAGATATGTCTACCATCCAAAATGAAGCGATAACATGAGATCAGACAGATGAGGAAAAGAACAGGGAGGATGATGTATGAATATAGATGAATAAAAGATATAAGTAAGAAGAAATTTTGTGGCAACAAAAATCGAGAGTAAGATGGTTAAAGAAGGATGATAGAAACACAAAGTTATTCCATAAATATCTACTTCAAAGAAGGAATTGGAATAGGATAACCATCTTAATAGTGACATCAGGAGAAAAATTGGAAACAAATGAGGAGATAGGAATGAACTGGTGAACCACTTCCAACATTTTCTAGCAGAACCAAATGGGAGTAGAAAAGTATCCATTCAAAAAATCATGGTATGCATCCCAAAGATTGTTACCCCAAAACAAAACCAGTTCCTCATGAGCATGTCAACAATTGACGAAGTAGAAAATATAGTGATGGAGATGGCCTCGGGAAAATCTCCTAGGCTAGACCGATTCACCACCTATTTTTTTCAAACATGTTGGAAAATACTGGGGAAAGAAATTTAGGATGTAGTGGGAGAATCATGATCCTCAAGATCCATTCTTCAATATTTCAATGCCACTTTTATAAAATTTATTCCTAAGGAAAAAGAGGCCAAAATAGCCAAAACATTTAGAACAATATCTCTTTGGAATGTGATGTACAATATAATATCCAAGCTAATAGATAATAGACTCAAACCTCTTCTTAAAGGCATCATCTCCCTGGAGCAAGGGGGATTTGTGGAAGGCATGCCAAATCCTAGATGGCATAGTAGTATCCCATGAAACTATACATCTGTTTATAACTTATAAGAAGCATGGAGTGTTGATATGTCAAAATATTATGATCAAATAAGTTGACATTTCATTTAGAAAATATTGGATGAATTCAAGTTCGCCAAAGAATGGATCCAATGAATTAAAGTTCTAATTTATTCAACCTTTTTTCTATTTTGGTAGATGGTTCTCCCTCAAAAACCTTTAACCCGTCATGGGGGCTCAGACAGGGAGACCCTTTGTCCCTCTATCTGTACATAGTATTGGGTGAGGGTCCGGGGAGGATTATGCAGAAGACTTTGTTAGAAAGAACGATAAAAGGATTAAAAAATCAAGTTGTTTCTAATATGGTTACTCACCTCCAATTTTTGGATGGTAACATTTGTTGGGGATTTTAAGTGTCTTTCTGAGACAAACAAATAAAAATCACATTAATTATCAAACCATGGTTCATCTTGTTATTTCAAGGTTATGTGCAGAGTCTATGTAGGCTACAATTTCCTCTATAGTGTTGGTAATTCTAATGATAATGCAATGAATGAAAACTTAATCGGTCTATTATTATTGAAGGGAAACACACTTATATATAAAACCTTATAAACAACCATGAAGAAAGGAAGATCACACTGAATCCAAACAAATCCTTATTAGAAATAGAACCACATTCGATTCATGCAACACTCGTTGAAAAGAGAATCACTCTCAATCCACACCACTCTTGCTGAAAGGAAATACCAAATGAAAAATAGAAAACAATCTAATAGTAATATTGACGAATCCTAGACTCACAACGATTTTAAAGAGATTACACCTGTTATAATTTTAATAAGAAAGACTATATGTTAACAAAGAATCCAAATGATGCAACAAAACCACAATGAAACTCCAACCAATAGAAGTAACAACAGTAACAACGATTCTTCCTTACTACTATCAATCAACCAAGATCTGCAAGTACTGAATCATGTAATTAATAATGATCAAGAAATAATAACAATCCACATCGAACAATATCACTTAGAATCATAAAAATATACTATAATGAATCTACCTAATAAAACAAATGGAATTGCAACATCCAATTAGAGAAGGGGGCCATTCCTTCACCAATCAAGGCTACTAAAATAACTCACAAATTGATGCTCATATAGAATGAACCATTATACTCTTATTATAGAAAAGGGATGATACAACAATTTCACCAAACCCCTGTTACACACTATATTCCTCTCTTATTCCAACTTATCAACCCCGATAGGGTTCCTATAATTTGTACATTTCTAAATAACAACATTTTACAAATAATATATCAAATATAATCTATACATAGCATAGGATATGTTTCATATTCATTTTATTACAATTTTTGTACAAAATAGAGTATTTTGTTACATTATCAAAACGACGAATAGTTGCAATAGTTCGTACTTCATGTTACTTCTAATGAATCATCCTTTCCACCTTGTTGTTTGTCTGCTTCGATACTTGAGCATCAATCAAAGACCAAATTTTCACGTACCAATAGGATTATGGAAACATTGTATCTCAAAGGGTGACAACATCCATAAGTAACAACATATAAAAAAGAGACACCATATAAGCTCGTGAAGGAGTAGAAACATCAGATCCTAAATAAACACAATTTATTCTTAGCCTGCAAGTACATGCTTTCAAGGCATCGCATTAATAAACCTGAAATCAAGTAGGAAAATGCTTAACATCCCATATTACTACTTAAATAATGCAATTCATAAAAATGGTTGTACCTTGGGTTAAAACATGAAGTTACAAGGAATATGTTATCAAAAGAGGGCAAAATATGACTTAAGGAATCACCAGAACATGGTAAATGGAAGGAAAAAACGGTACAAATAATGGGCCCAACATCTCCCCCCAACTAGTGTTGTTTCATGTCATCATGCAACCAATTTATATCTGAGATATTCATTAGCCCAAGAGTAGGTCTCATGCAATGTTATAAGTTGATAGGCCTCATGTGTGTCTTCCTTGAGGGCCCTGAATTCTGCTAACATCCTAACGTTTGCATCCTAGTACTTCTATATTATTTCCAATTCGTACATGGGGTGATACTTAATTATAGTAAACCATGTTAGAGGAAAATAAAACTTCAAGAAAATCCATCGAGGGCCTCTCTATTCAATGCACTAGATGTACTTATTCAATTATCCCATGGTTCTTCTAATATTTGGAAACCCAAAGGGTTCCCTGGTTTTAATTTCCATTATAGATAGTTCCCATATTCTTTTGTGTCCCTTCAAGGCCTTGAATCTTATGTCATTGATACATCCAACACACTGATTAATTTCCTGTGCCTGAAGATTTTCAACAACATTGAAATATCAGGGGACCTGGTAATTAAGTCTTGAGCCCTAAAACATCTTCTACAAAAACAAGATCTACCTTAATCCTCAACTCACATGTGGTTTGGTTCCTTTATACATTCTCCTAGGAAAATTTCCACTTAACCTAATGCAATAGGTAGGATACTAAATCTCACAGCTGAAGGTCCCCTATGTAGGGTGTAGGGTTAAACTCTCTTTCGTATGGCAGGATAAAATTATGAAAATAAAACTCACACAAAGAGTGTTGTGTTATCATATAAGCTGCATAAAATTCCTTCCAGAAGGATTTAACACTTGTAAACAGGTAGGGTTTATCCTTAGTTATGGTAGTGAGTATAAAAAGGACAAATTGATCTTAGAGAAACAAAGCATACACAGAAGAATCCATTCTACGATTCAACAATTCTTGAATAAATGAACCTAGCTTATGCTTCTCTTTCTTCTACTTTTTAACTAGATCTTTTGCATCCCTTAACTTAATCCTATATTCTCCCCATTGTTTCTTTTCTGTTATGTAGAGAGTTAGTTCATATTCTCTTTTCCTCTCCATATTTCGAACAAGTTGTCGATGTTCCTTCAAAGAGATCATACCTTCTTGATAGGGCATTTCCACTACCTTCCACTTATCGAGCTTTGCCTGTAAAAATATAGTAGAAGGAATTTCAGATGTAGAAACTCCATCTTCTCTGATTTCCACTACTATCTGTGTAGATGTTGTCCTGAACTTTATGCCTCGAGGTGAATACCATGTAGGTGAAAAATAATCTCCCCACACTAAATAGTTTTCCTACTTTGGCCTTTTAGTCGCTTCTTTCTCTAGAGATGTTACTTTATTAAAGGCTTTAATGCACCAAGAGTGTTTAATCTTGCTTCCCTTATCTATATTTTCATCCTCTTAATCTTCAGCCTCAGTTTCATTTTTTTCTTCTTCAATTTCACAACTTTCTTAGCCAAAGAGGAAGATTTGTTCTTACCTTTCATGGCATCCATCGTGCTAGGTTCTCCTTCTTCTATATTTACCTTGATTGGTTTATGTGCAACAACCTCCACATTTACTGGTTCTTCAATGACTGGATATTTGGTGGTTGGTTCTTGTGTAATAGCCTCCCCATCAATCATTTTGTCCATTCATGGTTCTTGTGTAACATGCTCAGTATTAACAAGTTCTTCGGTGGATGGTTCTTGTATGATAACCTCTACATCAATCAATTTTTCCATGTCTATTTTTTTTGTCATGGGTATGGCATCCTTTGTAATTTTCTCTGGAGCTGCAGTCACTTATTCTAAGCCAGATAAATCCTTAGCATTATCTTTTAATTTGACTATTGGTTCTTTTGTAATAGTTGTATGACTAGTTGTGATTGGTTAAGAAGAAGCCACAAGAGGGTTTCCTTCCTCGAGCTTATTTGTAACAGCTTATGTATCACCAATTTACCCCAAAGTTGGTTCTTATGTAACATCTAAGGGGGCGATGACCAGTGGTTCCACTATCACTAGTTCATGGTCCATTGATCTTGTTATCCACTTGGGAAGGAATGCCACAAACTTTGAAGCTAATCTTTTCCTTCCCTTCAACGTGGTAAGTGTTGTAGGGTTTTCTTCTTCAACTACAAATGGTTTCCAATTCTCTTTTTGGAGGACCCTTTCTAATTAATTCTACATCAATGTCCATAGGTGACTGCATGGAATGGTCAGGTCCTTGTTCATATTCGACTTCCTCGGGATCATCATCCTGATCAATTTTCTCCAAGGTTTCTACTGCTTCAACTGTATCCCTTGTTTCCATCTCACCTTGTTCACCCCGTTCCACTTCTTCATGTTATTCCTCCACAACTTCTTTCAGTGATCTCAGAAGTTGTCTCCATTTCATTTGAGTGCTTTGCAGGGAATCAATAATCAATAGTTTAACCAGGCCATGGTTTTTAATTGTTGTTAATGGGTACTTTGCACCTCTAGAAAAGAATTCCATAAGTTGTAAATACCTCCATAGGAAATATGGAATGTTCAAACAAAAATTATTCCTTCCATGCGATAACAACTTGACATGATTGGAAAATATTACCTGATAGTGGCCCTCGCATGTAATATATTTTTGGATGAATAGACCCACATCCTTCCATATGGAAGAAAGGGACTCCCACGCATATCCTTTCCCTCAATGTTGTAGGATTTCTCCTTCCATTCTAAATTCCTTGGCTGCATGCACTATGGATTTCCTCCTACCAAACCATTGCTCACCTTCTTGTGGGAGCTCCATCACCCTGGCTATAGTTTCTTATGTTATAGAAAATTATACTCCCTTTACCATGGATTTTTCACCAATCAGGTTTTGGGTGAATTACAATGTTATTTTTGGATCAAAACCCTGCAATATTTCAAAGTATATTGTCCACCCTGCATTTTGGAACAACTAGTAAACTGCTGTCTTTTTGCAATTGTTCCACATATTCTAATGCATGTCATATTACTGACCCTCCCATTTCTATGAATTGTGATCAAATCAATTGGTAGATTTGGGTTATCTTGTTCCAATGTTATGGTTGTGACTCAATTTCAGTTTGTTCATGCAAAAAACGAAGGTGGAGTGGCTTTTTATTCAAATTTGGAAAGTTTTGAATTTTAAATTTGGTAGGTGTATGCACTTCCAATTCCTAATTGGGTAATATGATTTATTCATGTCAAAATAACATGTGGTTATTGGATTCATCACCTCCCCCTGAAAAAATGGTTTGGCATCCATGTCCACTCGTAGGGAAAGTAGCATCCCATTCATGCACTACAATTATTTAAAGTGATAATTAAGCGTTAAGTAGAGTCGTACATGTTTGGGCTTACTATAGGTGGTCATGGATTGTGGTACAAGTGGAATAAAATCATTTTGTTGATGGTGATGCAATGATTTCATTCTGGATGATGGTGACTTTTGATGATTCGGTGTTGATGAAAAGTACTCGTGGAAGCTCCCAAATTGGCGGTGAACTTGGAAACAAATTTGGTAGACGAGTGATGTCTGATGGAAAACAACAAACTACAGTAATGTGGAGAATGCTAGAATCATTCTTTTAACTTGGAAATAGCATACTAGTCATGATGGAACTGAGAATTTGAAAGAAACAACGCAACTTGAATGGTGTTGTTTATTGCAATTTTTGTCAGGTTGATACATCATGTTGTTAGTTGGATAAGTTTCAACATTATCTCATGTTGTTACTTGGATAACTTTCAACAGTTGGTCATTCTATTAATTGACAAGTAACAACATCATGTAGAAGTTACAACATCATTGATGTAAGAAGAGAAAAATATCATATTGTTCTAGGATTTAAAATTTAGCATGGATATTTTATTTTGAAGAAAGAGTGACTAATTTTTTTTTTTTTTTTAAGAAGATTCCAACTGCCAACAAGTTGGTTTTCAGCTGGCATCTGTCTAACTACGCCCTTGAGGAGTTTTCATAGTCAAAAAATTATTTATTTTATTTTAATTAATTTTATTTTTTTTAGTCATGGAGGTGAGTGTGTGGAGGCCTTCCCTTCCTCGTGCAACATTTCTAAGTGTGGGCTAGAAGAAACCTGCTTGATGAAAGATTCCCTTAAGGGAAGATGATGATATAACTACAAAATATGTCCATTGGAAAGAAAAGGGTTATGTTCTCCATCTATGGTTATAAATTTTACTGTCCCATTGTCGAACATGGCATCCACTTCATAGGGGCCCAACCATCTAGTGCAATTTTTTCCCTTGAAATCTTTAAATATGGATTCATATAGGAGTGTCCAATCCCTTGGCTGGAACAACTTATTTTTAATGAGGTTATCATGCCACTTTGCATGTTGTTGCACAATATCAGTATGTTGCAATGCTTCGAGACTAATTTCATCAAGCTCATTTAGTAGTTCCAATCGATGTTTTTGAGCTATTGTTAAATCCATACCATCCTCTACGACAGTACTAAGTGTGTTGACTTCAAATTCAATCGGAAATATTGGTCACTTATCATAAAAAAACTCAAATGGGGAGAATCCCATTGTATTTCTCCAAGTTGTCCTGCAATCCCATAGAGCTCCTGAAAATCGATCTTCCCAATCAGGAAAGTGGCTAGCCATTGTCTTTGTAAGAATGTTTTCCAATACTCTATTGGTGATTTCAACCTTCCTTCTTGCTTGCAGGTGATAAGAAGAAGTGACTCGATGTTGAATCCTATATTTCTTGAGAAGTGCCTCAATCCTATTCACTGTGAATTGTGATCCTCTGTTGGTAACTATCTCCCTTGGCATCCCATGGAGGGAAAATATTTATTCAAATAAGAAGTCCATAACAACTTGCTCTGTGGATTTTGGGAGAGCCCTTGTCTCCACCCACTTGGTTACATAGTTCGTAGGTTTTTTGATGTGATGAGGGGTTGATTGGGCCCACAAAATTGAGATCCCACTTCTCAAATGGTTTTATTACCAACTATGTTTATAATGGAATCTCATCGGACTGATTCTATTGGCCCTTTCAATGGAATATATCACATCCTTTTACATATTTCTTTGCACCCTAGAATACAATAGGCCAATAATAACCCATGTGTAGTGCTTTATAGCATGTTATTTTGTCTATAAAATTCCCTCCACAGGGCCCATCATGGTAGGCTTTGATAATTTCCTAAATATTGTCCTCTCTCACACATCTTTGAATTATGTGATCTTCTCCTGTGTAAAAGAGGCATCCATTTATCCACGAAAATATGGCACTTTGTTGGATAATATTTCATATTTCTATTGAGGAGACATGGTTTGGGAACTTTCCTTCAACAAGGTAATTATCAATGTTTGCATACCATGGTGTGTGGGAAGACATTGCAAACAAGTGTTCATCCAAAAAATTGTCTTCTACAGGAGAATTGTTAGTATTTACAATAAGTGTAGATAAAATATCTGCGACCATGTTGTCTTTTCCATGTTTATAAATAATGGTAATATCAAATTCTTGCATCAATAATAACCATCTGATAAATTGTTCACTTGTAATGGGTTTATTAGATAAATACCTAATAGTCGTGTGATCTACCGGTAAAAAGACGAGATAACCATTTATGTAGTGCCATAATTTATTAATTGCAAACACGATAGAAAGGAAATCGTGTTCAGTTGTACTGTATAATTCAATTCTGTTGGAGCTAATTTCTTACTGGCATAGTAGATGGAATAAGACTTATTTTCCTCCTCTTGTCCTAGAATAGCTCCAACAACAATGTTAGAAGCGTCCAAGGAGACGTAAAAGGGTAGCGTCCAATATGGTCTGCATAAGACAGAAGTTGTATACAATACTATTTTTAAACCTTGGAAAGAAGATTGACCATTGTTAGTCCATAAGAATTATGCATCTTTCATAAGTAAATAAAACAGAGGGGATGCAATTTTGGAGTAATTTTCAATGAAATGATGATAGTACCCTATTTTTCCTAGAAATATAGATACCTATTTCTTCTTTTTTGGAAGTAGAATACTCAAGATTACCTGAATTTTTTCAAGATCAACCTGAATCCCAAAAGTAGAGAGAAAATGTCCCAAGACCACTCCTTTTGTCATCATCATGTTGAACTTTTATGTACTCAAAGAAAGGTTAGTCTGCCTACATAGTTGGAGTGTCTTTTCTATATTAGATAGTTCCTCTTCAAACTCAATTCCATATGGAGTAAAATAATCCATATATATTTCAATACTATCATTAACTAGATCAGAAAAATGCCTAATATCGTCAGCTAGAAAGTAGTGGGTGCATTACAGAGCCCAAAAGGAAGGATATGATATGAAAATTTTCCCCAACGGCTGGTGAAGTTCATCTTATATTGGTATTATGGAGAAATATGGATTTTATTATATAGGTTGAAGCCATCAAGGAAAGGAAAATAATTCTTTCATGATAGTGTGTCTAGGACTTGGTTGACAAATGGCAAGGGGAAATTCTCTTTTTGCATAGCTTTATTCAATTCTCGATAGTCCTTGTAGATCCTACATTTTCCATTTTTATTTGGGACGTAAACAAGAGATGATACCCATTCAGTGTTAGTTATCATATAAATAAAATTAACATGCAACAGTTTCTGGAGTTCCTACTTAACAATGTCCCTCAGGCAGGGTCCATCCTCCTTTGAGGTTGTCAAGTGGGGATACAATTTTTTTTTAAATAGATATGAGAGGTATAGAGATCAAGGTGCACACCCTTCATATCCTTGTAATTACATGTGAATGATTCTTTTTCTACTTTCAGAAGTTGTAACAACTTGTCAGTCAATGCAGAGGTTAGTTTTGGATTAATGTTCAGTGTTTTCCTTGGCTCAACTTCAATTGGCATGTTATTGTGAATAATTGTTGTCGGTATACCTTCTTCCTCTTCTTCTAGAATTAGTTTAGTATTATCACGAACTTCATTATTTACTGCAGTTTCTATCAATCGAAATATAGTATGAGAAACAAAGGAGGGGTTACTGATATAATTATTGATAACATCATCCTCCATTTCAATTTTAAAAGACAAATCTTTTTCAATTGTCAAAACGAGATGAACATTCTCATTTTCAAGTTTGAAATCAACCCATAAAGGATTTTTTCATGACATGATAGGATTTGTTGGTGGGTAGAGGATAAAAATTTTCATGGAATCCCCATGGTAAATCATCATATCCCATGTCCTTCATATGATATAGGCATCGATTGTGGCTAACCATTGCCTCCCCAAAATTAGAGGGTGGACTTCAATATGAAATTTCATCTATAGGATCATGAAGTTTGCTGGATATGACCAAGAGTCCAAAAATACAAAAACATCCTCCAGGATCCCCTCTAGTCAAAGGGTGGATTGGTCGGCCAATTCAAGGACTATGGGAGTTTTTCTAAGGTTTGCAGAGCCTAACATTTTCTGTGTTTCCTTAGTCATGATATTAATAGTTGCCCTAGGTACACTAATGTATTGGAAATAGTCTTCCCTTGGATCTGGATAGTTATTGTTGGATTCCCAAGGTCATCATATTTGATGGGTGTATCCTTACCTAAAATTAGGTTAGATAATTTTTCGAAAACATGGATAGTGGGTGGATCCCTAGGTTTTCTTGCTGGTTTATTAAGGCATAGCTCCCAAACAGTTTTAGCGTAAATATGTATGTACCTTATTGCTTGTAATGGAAGTATTTTGATGCATAGGTTCTAGAGTTCTCCCAATACGTTCAACTCGGGTTGTGGGGGTGTCTTATATATTTCCAACATTTATGGGTATAAGGGAGTAACAAATTGAGTGTGGGTTGGGCTAGTTATAGTCATTTGTTGTGTTGTTTTTATTACTCCTGGAGTTGCACCATTTGTAGAGTTTTCATTTCCTTCATGATGTTTCTCTATTTCAATAGGTAGGGGTTCGTCCTCCAACTGTTTAGTGATTATTGGTGAATTATATAGGTGAATTTCCCTCTCAGACTTAAGGTGCACATCATTGCATACAAGGGGGGAAATACTATAGGCTAGGAAGGTTGACATTTATAACTGCTAAACCATTTGTTTGGATTCAGATTAGCTTGTACAAGTAATTGAGGTCAAATCATAGGAACATTCATTGAAGTATTGATTAGTGCATTGATATGAAGTTGAAACTGTGATTGCATGGGAAATTATGGAGGTAATGATAGAGGTAACTTTGGTTGGGGTGCTTGAAAATTTTGTTTAGGGAAAGAGGATTTTCACCAGTATAGTGGCCAAGGGGGGTTTTGAAATAGTTGGGTTGGCCACTATACCCAAGGTGAAGGATATTGAAATTGTTGGGGGATTTCCTAGTGAGGATTGAAAATTTGTGGTTGTTGAGGATTATACTGACTATTCCAAGTATTGACAAATGTAGAAGGATATTGATTCATACCTGGATTTTTTTCTTGCCATGGATTCTTTGAAGCTACAAAGTAAGATGGTTTTACTTATTCATTGATTCCCTGGTATGCTGTATTTAGTCATGGTAAAGATGGGAATGATTCTGTGGAATGATATTGATTAAAAATTATACATATGTCAACAAATTTTACTAGGAATTCTCTTAAGGAGTGTTTCAGTTTGCATTTCAGATAGAAAATGGAAAATGCCTTCTCATCCTCTAATTGTTTATGTTTATCTTGAAACACTTCCATCTATGAATATAGTGTCCCAAGAATGTCATTTTTGAATTCTTCCAATAGATTTCCAATCTCCACTCGAGTTACTCCCCCATTTGCTGATTTGATGGCTTTGGTGGTGAAGTCCTTGATCCCTAGTTTTCTTCTGGAACTTCCCCTTTTCTCATAATTTTCCTTAGAGATATCCCCTTTCCCCATTAATTTCAACATGTCTAATCATTTGTCTCACATTTCTCATATCAAAATCATTTTTAATATGTCAACACCTAGAGTGGTGTGTCAAGACCTATGCAAATTGTATTGGAACCCCTCTATGAAATCTTCCAAGTTCTCTTCCTCCTTTTGTGTCATTTTGAAGATTTCTTCTAGAATTTCTTGAGATTTGCATTATTCTTTATAATTATCAAGGAAGTGTTTCTTCATGTTGTCCCAAGAGGTTATAGTACCACCACCAAGATCCATAAACCATCTAAGGGATGCTCCCTTTAGGGTGGCCAGAAACAATTTCATCTTCTACAAATTGGTGGTATAGTCATAGATCCGACATTACACATCAAATTAAAACAAGAAAGCATCTAGACATTTAGTGGTGATCCCATGGAAATTAGGGAGGGATGATAAATATATTGGCTTCATAGGTGCACCTCCATGGGTATCGAAAATGGTAAATTCAATCATAGAGGTTGTATCGGCCATGTTTTCCCACAACCTCCAATAGTCTTATGGGATTCCAAAGTAAGGAGGTACTTTATAAGGTGAAAATAGTTCCTTTGTCTCTAGTATAGAAGGTTTGGAAACACTTTGTTGATCTAGAATAGAATTTTTGGGGGTTGCTCCATGTACTGGACTTTGATAATCTCTTATAGTCTCCCCTGTTTCGCCTCGTCCTTATGCTATATTTTGAAACTCATTTTTTTCTACCACAGAAGGTTCTCCTTATGGTCGTGATTCCTTTCTTATCTTATCTTAGATTGTTTGAGTGGAATTACTTTTAGGATTATGCTAATGATTGGTTCCTACACGAGACACCACTTTGACAGTGTTATGATATTTTGATTTTTCCTTTGCCATAATCTCATGTATATATGTTTTTCTACCTTGATCCTTCTATCCTCAGCCTCCTTTACCTACAAAATTATTAGTTTTGGGGGTATTCCTCTACCTCTATTCATGCATTCTATGTAATTTTTCACCCATGCACTCTATACGCCCTAGTTCAAGTGAGACAAGAGTCTATCACGATAATCGATGGGTTGGAAATAGATGTGTAGATTCTTACCTTTCATCTTTACTTCTTAGGCCTCACTAGCACCAGAGATAATGCAGCTAATCCAACACTAAATTATATTGTTTTACCCTTATAAATGTTGTGACCTAGGTCTGCACCCCTTCCCTTCTCCCTCCTTTACCCTATCCATCCATCAATTCTGACTTTTGTGGTTTCTTTTGTATCTTATCCTCCATTGTTTAATTATTCATATTCATGACCCTTGTATGTCTTTGCATATTTGCACCATCGTTTTGTTTTCTTGAAAGAGGTCACATGTATTGGTTTGAATTTGGAATACTCGTCATCATGGTTTTCACTAACTAAGCATACAACAGCTCCATCGAGTCTTTATGTGTGTGCAAGAGACGAACAAGTTAAAAATATCCTTTAACAACTCAATAAGCTTCAACAAAACTTGCGGTCAATCAAAACAGACCATTCGGGCTCTAAATGCAAGCAAATAATAGGATCAACTTTCAAACGGTGAGGATATGTCCTTCAATATAGATTGACAACTCCCATGTGATCGGGATTTCAAAGACATGAAAAAAATATGTTTTGTTGTGGAGTGCCTAACTCCAACGCTAATCTCCATCGATGGTAGCCTTCTCCTCCAAATCAACGGTCCTTGTGGTGTTTTGGACCCCCTTGAACTTTCTACCTTTAACGGTGGGGGGGGGAGGAATAGTGGTTTCCCCGTCATGGGCCTAACCTAACATGGTGCCTTCTCATCATTTCAAACCCCCCCTCTCTAATCTACTTACCGCCTACGCCCCCCCCGAAATCCTTCCAACCTGCCTCTTGATATCGCCCCTCTCACTGCACGTCATCTGTCCTCCACTCACTACTCCCGCCTATCACTACATGAAACTTGTTCCCCACTCATACTCCCGCTACCGTTCACCTCTTGCCACATGTTCCCTCATTTCCAACACCTTACCTCTCACTTACACCTATCTTCTACTTCATGATACCATCCACCTCTACGCATCTACTCCTACTCTCATCGCATGCCACTTGTTACCTCCCACATCCATGTAATCTACATCCACCCACCTCATATCATATTGCATGCTTGCCTCCATGTCCCCCTCTATGACTGTTGGGCTAGAAGTCATTCTAGCAAATCTTTTCAAAAGTACAGATGGTAGCCAACGAGTCAAAAAAAAGTACACTTAACAACTGAGAGATCTATTGCAAGCAGAGGGTTATGTCTTGGTCTTAGTTACATATCACCCCAGAAATTCAGTGAAGAAGTAGATCAAGTGAAGAACTTCCCAGGCAGTCTGTTACCCTCTAAATTCATCAAACATTATGCAGGCATGCCAAGACTCGACACAAAACCCTGTTCTATCACTCCTAGTGTTTCTGCCAAATCACAGTTCATCCAGTGCATGCATTCATTCAATCTCAGAGACAATAGAAATTTGTAGTTAATCAATTCCAGAGCTATTTTAGATTAAATTAATAAGTGGTCTTCTATGTGTGATAAGAACCACTCTCTTGATTAAATTAAGTGTGAAGCGCACATTGATGTACTCCATGCAATGTTTTAGTTGAGTTAATGATTTTTTCTAGAATTAGTTATCCAGAGTTAGGTCTCAGTCCCACATGGACGAGAAACTTTGCAACTCTATTAAATATGCAGTCTTTGTATGTTTTAGAGGTTGGGAGTTTTTGGAAGGAAAGTAGAAGTAGCATAGGAATTGGACCTTCTCAGTTAATTGTAAAGTTTTCTACCTAGTGAATATATGTTGATGACAATTGTGTTCTCTTACTCCAATCCTTATGTGTTGATTCTTATCTTGAATGCAAATTTTGTGATGTGTGCAATGTACATTTCCTTATTCTTTCAGCTATTGTTTTAGTTTACCTTTTTTTGATTACGCAACCTATTATACAGCTATTGATCAATGAAAGATCCACTATTTTTGCAACTTGTTGAATGATTTTCATCTATATGTTTGTCTAAGTATTGATATATTATTTTAGGTCTTACTTTTCACATGGAAAGTGATTCATTGCATTGCTTGTTGTCATTGTTTGTGTTTGTCTTTTCATATCCCCAATTTTCATTCAATACCCATACCATTGCCAAATGAGAACCTACTTTTATACTGTGTGCTCTATCCTACCAGAGCACCATCTTTGTAAACCTGTCCTTAAGCTTACCAACAAAACCTACTTGTAAAAACCCAATCATTATGAACTTGAGGTGGCCTAGATTTTTCCTTTAGTAGTTAGGTGCAGACCTTAGGACCAACATCTTCTAATGCTTTTACTGGGGAACAGAGTAACAAAATATCCTTCCCTAGGAAAACTACATTGATTAGCTCTGACCTTTGATGGTGAACGAAGTTCAGGCACAGATAGACTTCCATATTTCACCTGGCGACTCCACTGAGTATAATTTACAAAAGAAATACTAGCGCCCATAAAAGGATTCAACATATCCAAATCTAAGCACATCAAAGCCACCAAGGATCATACTAATCCTGAGAATAACATAGTAGTCTCTGAGCCATAAAAGAAACTAAGAATATCCAAAGTAGCTCAGAGATATACCTCCCCCCTCAAGGGTAAATATGCACACAAAGAGTCTACTTATTTCCATCATCATAAGAAGCCTAAATTTTCTATCCCTGAGAAGCATAATTCCAAAGAAGATCAGACATATCCAACTCCTGATTCTACCTCATCATCCAGTCTTGCATCCACCCCTGTATCTCCCATAAATCTTCAAATTCCTATTATTCAAGCCATGGTTGTTAACATGATGGATGTCATAATTGCTGCAAGATATGCACCCCTAGTTCTTCCTGTAGGCTTACATGCACTCCCAGCCACATATTACATGAAATATTTACCAAGGTATAATGGGGAAGGTGAAGTCACTGTTGAGGAACATCTGGTAGCCTTCTATATCTTTGCAGAAAACTTTAACATTGATTATGCAGATGTGTGGATGAGGTTGTTTGTGCAGAGTTTATATGAGGAAGTAAGGAAATGGTTCAGAGGCCTTACTCCAGCCTCCATTGTAGATATTGAGGCGTTGGATGAAAATTTCATAAAACAATGGGGAGATAGGAGAGATTATCTATACTAAATCACTGAGTTTGGGGCCCTAAAGAGAAATAATGGTGAATCTATTTCATAATTCACCAAGAGGTTCAATAAGATGTATGGTAGAGTCCCAGGGGAGATTAAAAAAACTGAAGCCTCTGGAAATATCACTTGTGCCAATACATTTGATGCAGAGTTATCCTTACTTATAAGGGAGAGAAGATCCACCACACTGTTTTCCATGCAGGAAGCAGCCATTGAAGTCGAATATAATATCTTGGAATCAAACAGGTTAAAGACTAGATCTGATAAAGACAAGAAGAAACAGAGAGAATATCCCCCTGCCTCCTCTAACCAAGCCATGTCTGATACCAAACTTGATGAAATGACCAAAACTTTGAAGGATCTGACATATGAAATAACTAAGCTGAAGCGGGAATCTAAACAACCAAACATATATTTTCAAGGGGATGGAAATAGAAATCTAAACCAATTTAGAAGGCCTAGTGATGCTCCTCAAATAATGCAGAGAGAAAGGAGAAATGATGATGATCAAAGGGTAGTGCCTCCTTTCCAAAACAATCAGATTGAAGATATGGATGTAGATAGTGATGTTGTGGATGATATTGTTGTTCTTTTCAATGAAATAGATTATTATACCAGTCATTTAACATAGCAAGAATATGAGGTAGCGCAATTGTCAAATCAGTCTGATAATCAGACAGGGGAAGAGGGTGTTACACATCAATATTACTCATCTGGATAAGTGTCGCATGTTCCTCTCAACTGTCGTAAGTGTCGCATGTTCCTTACAACTTTCGCAAGTTTCACAAGTTGTTCACAAGTGTCGCAAATGTTGTTCAAGCATACTACCATAATGATGACACTAAGGAGGCACTTAAGACATCTCATACACTTGATTTGGAGGAGGGGAAATGGTTAAGTGAAGTCAAGGAACTCTTATCACCTGAAAGGAGCCCTTAAAATAGGGTTTTGAAGGAGACCGCTCCCCTATGGCATCCTTAGGAGCACTGGCTCTCCCCCACAAGCTGTTGGGGAGCGTTATAACAACAAACTACTCCTTTGAGAGAGTGCTACCCATCCTTAGAGCACTGGCACTCCCCTTGAGCCTCCTAGGGAGCGTT